>CAUYRT010014471.1:0-67981 GCA_963574885.1 Lepilemur ruficaudatus
GGATATCAGGAAGATATAAAGCTGATGAGAGTGGATTAGGAAAGTCTAACAAATACAGGAAAATACATTATAGAGTTAAGTAGGCAAGGACCATTTTAAAAAGTGAGTTTTTAAAAGCAGATCCCTCAAGAATACGCAAAACCTGAGAGAGCAGGCCTGGGGTCATGAGCCATGCTGGGATCCCGGGCAGTTGGGAAGTAATGCGGCCACCAAGTCGCTGCATCCAGGACCACTACTCCAAGTCCCACGCTGGTAATGGCGACTGTCGCTCATTAACGGTGGCTGCGCATCATGGTTGCCAGATGAACTTCTCATGCCCAAGTGATGCCCAGGCCTCACTCCAGACCAATTAGGCCTGGGGACCAGGCCCCAGCACCAAGGTTTTCAAAGAGTTTTTTTGGTAATTCTGCCATGCAGCCACATTTAGGAACCTCTGGTCACCATCTGCAGTTCTAAGTACGAACCTATATTACAGCCAAAAGTTCCTGGATGTTTCAGAACTGGTAGCATGAAAGGAAAGGAAACAGTCACCCAAGGGAGTTTTTCCTCTCTGAGAAAAAAGAGCTAATGCAGAACACAGACAGTGACATTAAAAGTCATCATTGTTATCCTCAGAGAGACCCACCAGACCAGCCCATCCGTAAAATTGCCATGGAAAAGAAATAAATGAGCAAGAGTAAAGAATTCTTGGAAGTGGGAAACATGATGGGTAACACATTTTTTAAAAACACAAAGAGGGGCAAAATTAGCAATCTAGATGATCAAATTGAGGAATTCTTTCAGAATGTAGAGCATAAAAATAAAGACATGAAAATGTGATAGAAGAAGCTAGAAATATGGTGGGTGGATCCAGAAAAGTCCCTCACATTTCTGCTTGTTGCTCGTAGCAGGCCAGGAAAATTGGACCAATCTTCAGGGTACGTCTAGGAAAGATGGACAAATATTTACAGAAAATCTATTTTAAAGCCTCAGGGAACTAAGAGGGCAGCCAAAATGATGGGACCAAACCAAAGAGCTAAGCCCAGCTGGGATTGCCCCTGTCCCACACAGCCCACCCAGCACTCTCTGTCCCCTTCCTGGTTCCATTTGAATTCACACATACAGGCATCAGATGTGTTTATTCACTGCTCCTCCGCTCCATGGCTAGACGAGCCGGTCCACAAGGCAGGGGTCAGTGTCTGCCATGTCACCACTGAAAGGCATCCCCCATGCCTAGCAGAGCACCACACAGGGTAGCCTCTTATAAATATCCAATGAATGACTATTCACCTTCATTTCATAGTAGATAAGCATCAACACAATTTTGGAAGTAGATTTTGAATATAGGCTTCTATATTAGTCAAAGTGATATTCAACTATCCTGGCAATTACATAAATTTGTGCTGAAAGGGCTCAGAGAAATAACACTATGCTTGTCTGCTAAAGAAAAAATATTTACCTTGCCATCTGTGATAATATATTTATATAATAAAATATAAATTACTACAAATGACTCAGGAATAAGTAAACATTTTGAATAAATTAACAAGCCCCAGAAGATCTTGAAAGGGTCCCATCCTCCAAAACCACATAATAGAGAACATTTGAAAAAGTCTGTTGAAACTTTAAAATAATTTATCCCTTTATTTTATTTACAATATAGTATAGAAATATTGGGACCTTCCCAATTCACTCTGTAGGGCCTGCTACAGAAACCAGAAAGTGAAATTACAAGATAATACTGTAGTTGATTGATAGTTTTTTTAACCCTCTGGTAATATTTATAGGCATAAACATTATTATAGAAAAGAAAAAGGCAAAATTTGTCATGATTGGCAACCTTGTGATTTTTGTCAGGAAAGTGATATGTAATGACGCTAACTGCATGATGAAGATACAGAAATCAGTTAGTTTCTCCTATACAAGCCTCCTGTTGGTTTTCATGCAGGAGTGCACAACTGGGACAGAAATGAGAGTTCAGAAACACATTTCTGTATACATGGAAATTTAGCCTGTGATAAATGTGGCATTTCAGATCAGTGGAAGAAAGTAAGTACTATTCAATATATGGCATTAGAAAAATTGACTGGGGAAAAAGTCAAATCTTCATTTTACACCACTAACTAAACACATTCCAGGTGGGTATATTATTTAAACTTTTTAAAAAGGAAAAATATCATAGAAATGCATCCATCTTTAGAGTGTTGGAACGGGAATGATCTTTCTAAACAAGAACAAAACCCAGAAGCCACCAAGGAGAAAGTTAACTGCATGAAAACCTAATGCTTCTGTAGCATGAAAACCTAACATATGAACATATTAAAGGGAAATAACATTTAAATAGAGAAAGGATGAGTCCATACTATATGTCCATTAAAAATTTTTTAATAATTGACACATAATTGTACATGTTTATGGGGAACAGAAAAATGAAGTAGAACTGAAGGTGCTGGAAAGGAAGGATATCCACACATTACAGGATGAAGAAAAAGGGAGTCGGAAAATGATATGTGTAATAATATATGTTATACCCCACTTGTGGGATATGGACAAAGTATGCAGCAATGTATCCCTGTGTAGTTTTCTAGGGCTGCTGGACAAAATACCACAAACTAGTTGGCATAAACAACAGAAATGTATTGTCTCACAATTCTAGAGGCTGGAAGTCTGAAATCCAGGTGTCAGCAGAGTTGTTTTTTCCTGAGGGCTGTGCGGAGAATCTGTTCTAAGCCTCTCTCATAGCTTCTGATGGTTTGCGGGCAATCACTGGCATTCATCGTCTCGTAGCAGCATCACCTCAATGTCTTCCTTCATGTTCACCTGGCATTCTCCCCATGTGCATGTCTGTGTCCAAGTGCCCCCTTTTTGTGAGGACATCAGTCGTACTGGATTAGGTTTCACCCTATTCCAATATGACCTCATCTTACCTTAAATAATTGCATCCTATTTCCAGATAAAGTCATATTCTAAGGTACTGGGATTTAGGACTTCAACATATGAATTTGGGGAGAAGACAACTTAACCCATAGTAATCCCTAAGTAGCAAGGTTAATTAATTGATTCATGGAGTAAAATAAATGTTTATTATAACCAGGCTGTAGGAGGATGGGCAGGCAAGAATGAAAGAGAGTACATTCAATTTTGTCTTACACACTAATCAAATTCATGTTTGAACAAATAATATATTCTTAGATGTATTAGATAGATAGATAGATTGAAGGACTTGTTAAGAGAAGAAGATAATTACTGCTGAGGAGTGAGAACTACTCTCCCAAGAAGGCCTGAGTCCCGTTATGATTGTTCTAAAGGTCAACTCATTCTTGCAAAAACTATTTCACAAAGTAAATAACAATCATTAAGCACCTGCTATGTACCACACTGTAATCACCATCAGGATTACAACTTAAAGTGTGGTCTGTAGACCACTTTGTGCATTGCATGTTAGGAAAAGCATTCTCAAAGTAGGAAGTAGTACGTTGACTTTATATTCTGGAGCAAGTTCTTTATCTTGTCTCAAATAAGCCAACTAACAGAAGCGTATGTGCTATTTAATAGCACAGGAATAGGTCTTGTCGCTGCCCTCTGAAGCCTGTGCAAAACTCCAGCACAACATTGGAGGCTCTGGCCGATTGTGGTCAGCCTACAGGCACCGTCTCTGCTCCCCAGCTTCCAGGAGCTGCCCCCAGGAGTCATGCAGGGTGAGGCCAGGCAACCTCCCAGTGTGACTGTGCATCCCCCTAGCAGCCACAGAGAGAGACTGACCTGTCCACCCCACCCAGGCAACCTCCTCCAGTCTTCTTGCTCTCCCTCCACTGCATTTCCGTTTCTACGGTAATATACCATCCCAGGACTTCCTTTTTGATTCTCAAGAGTATATTTTGGAAGTTAAAAAAAAAGAAACCCTGAAAATATACTCTTTCTCATTTTATGCCTCCTACATCAGTTCTACTCCCAAATGACCAAGAGAAAGTACATATATAGAAGGGCAGGGGAAAAAAATCACCAAGATCAACATTTCTAGATCCTACCTCCTTCCACTTGCAAACACCCAAGTGTCCTGATATGACGCCAGTGTTGTGCTAGAAACCTCTGTAGGGCTCCAGGGCTCAGAGAAAAGTTAATACTACCCCGAGAGAGGTAGTCGAGAAAGGCTCCAAGCAAGAGGTGGTCCTTGAACTGGGTGGGCCTCCAAAGGAGAGTAGGAGCTTGCCAAGCAAAAGGGGAAATTGTCAAGTGTTTCTGGGCTTCTGCAAGAATTTCAGCGTGTCTGGAATTCAGGTGTCGTGAGCAATAAGGATGGTGGGGCAGCGGACCAGGTAAAAAAGGACTTTGTGTGAGCTCTATCAGCGTGTTCATTCTGAATCCTATATGTGGTGAGGAGTTAAGTGATTCTACCAATTTCCTTTGCTTTTTTAACTACCCAAACACAATTTTACACTTATTCTCTGACAAGTTTTAGATCCTAAATTCTCTCTACATACATTAGCAGGCAATCTAGACATGAAACATACTTGCCTCATTAGGGACAATTTAAGAGAAATGGATTCCATTCAACGGAAGCAACTTTGAGTAAATATGATGCACACGGGTCCTCAGCACATAATTCAGCTACCTGTATAGAAAATCAAACCTTTCATGCTCCTTTTCTTCTGTCTGTAATGATTGTCTTCTAACTTGGTTAAAACTTTCACTTTTTAAAAAAATATAAAATTCAGGTTACATTTCAAGTACATCCTGCTAGTATTTTTATTAACACGATTATGGCTATGGCAAGTGCAATAATTTGTAAGCTCCAAGGAAGTAGAGGGGTTGAAGGAGAGAAAAATATATGTATAGGTGAGTGAAGAGCATGTGTTTTTAAACTGCTTTTATTAACATTACACATCTATTTCTCAACTGGGTTTGCCAAACACATTTTAAACCCCAGCATCCAGGGATTCGCATGCTGATGTGGCAGAAGGTACCACAGTCAGCAGCAGACCTTTACATTGTGCTACATTCTTCAAAATGAATTTTTTTTTTTTGAAATCAAGCTATTTTAAAATCTGTGTTCCTACTTTAAATCTGTGTGGTTTTTCTTGTTTTAAAGTTTGGATAAAATTTATAACCTATAGGTGAGGATGTTTGTAAATCGCTGAAGTACAAATTTTAAAAGAAAAGAAAAGGCACCTCTTGGCAACTTACTTCCATTTCTAGGTATGATGGAGTAACTGGTACCAGACTAGCCCTCCCACCGTAGACAACTGTAAATACGGGCAAAATGCATGAGGCCATGGTTTGCAGATACCGGGCAACAGGAGGATTAGACTGTGATCCCTGAAGGGGGGGAAATGCGGAGAGAGCACCAAGGTTGCCTCAGTTTGCTACCTGAGGGCATTTTCCAAACTGCAGCTGAGGTGGGGGGAGGTGGAATACACCCAGAACATGATTGAAGTCCTCACTGAGTGACAGAGCCTTACTGGAAGCTCAGGGTTTTTCAGGCAGCTGCAATTTGGAGAACAGGGTATCAGAAAGAGTGGAGAACTGGAGAACTATGCAGAGAAAGAGGTTCAAAAATCTGCATAATGGCTACTTAAGTCTTTGGCTAGATGCTAAGCCATGTGTATGTAGGTCGATACTCTGCAAGACCATAAGCAGCAGTAAGGCAGTAAGCAGCTGCTAAATTGAACAGAAATTCCAGAGATTGCAGAGTTTATAGTGCTGGAAGGCATAGGAGTTCTACCTGCCAGAAGTTTCAGTCCTCAAAGACAGCAGCTGAACACCCTGAATATTCAAATGAGCCCTCAGGAAGTCCACGCCTGAGGGGCAGAGCTGCCTCAGTTAAAGAGTAAGGGCTACTCTAGATCCACAATGTCAAACTCCAGAAACCAGTCTGGACCCAGCTGAACACTAGTAAATTAACTGTTTACCAGAATAAAGCACACAGTTCTAGAAGAAAAAGAAGTAGAAAGAAAAAAGACTATCAGCAACATAGCATGCACAGTGGTCATAATGAGTTTGAAAATAAGGTTTATCAGAAGAAAAACAGAAACTACAAAAAGAACCAATTGGGAATTCTAGAACTGAGAAGTACAAGGTATGAAATACAAAACTCACTGGATGGGCCTAAAGTAGATTGAAAATTATAGAAACATATTCAATTTACATGTGTATAAATAAATAGAAATTGTCCAATCTTAATAACAGAGAGAAAAAATATTGGAAAAGTGTGCAGAGATTCATTGTTCTGTAGGGCAATAATTCACAGTCTAACATATGGACAGGTGGAGTCTCAGGGGGAGAGAAGAATGAGAATGGGTCAGAAAAAATATTTGAGGAAATAATAACCAAACACTTACCAAATTTGGTTAGAACATAAGCTCCCATAAGTTTACAAGAAGCTCAGAAAACTCTAAGCAGCATAAATAAAAGAAAAATACAACCAGACCTAGTAGAGTCAAAGTGGTGAAAATCAATGGTAAGGAGAAAATCTTGAAAGCAGCCAGAAAAAAACAGGCATGTTACATATAGAAGAATGTTGTATGAAAGCAGCTACTTCTCACCAAACAATGGAGGCCAGAGGACAAAGGAATGATAGCTTTAAAATACCGAAAGAAAAATAAAAAGCACCCCTCTCAATCCAGAATTCTATGCCTATCAAAAATATCAGTCAAAAATGAAGGTGAAATAAAGACAGTTTGAGATAAACAAAAGCTGAGGGAATTTACCACCAGTTGTCCTGAATTAGAAGAGACGCTAAAAGTTTTTCAGGTTAAAAGGAAATGGAGAAAACTGGATATATAATAGTAAATATAAAATTAAAAAGACACTATGTTATGTTTCATTCCTTAATGTCTTTGGAAAGCAAACATCTCTTAAGCAAAAATTATGCCAATTTATTGTGAGGTTTATAACTTAAGCAAATTTAAAATATATGACAATAATAGCACAAAAAGTGGAGGTTAAATGGAAATTACTACAACCTACAGGTATTAAAACAATAAAAAGGAAATAGTGTGAAAACATTTGCACTAATATAAAAATCAAATTAGATGAAATGGACTATTTTCTTGAAAACAGAGCTGACCCAAACTAATACAACATGAATGGAAAATTTGAATAGCTCTATGACGTTAAAGATATATTCAGAATCAAAATCCTTCCCATAAAGGAAACTACAGGCCCAGGAAGTATAACAACACACACACTAGTATGGTTAAAGTGAGAAGAAATGAAAAAAAAAGGTGAGAAGAATTGACAACAGCAAACATCAGTGAAGGTTGTGAAGCAACAAGAACTCTCCTGCATTGCTGGTGCGAGTGTAAAACTGGTACAGCCACTTTGGAAAAATGGTTGGCAGTTTCTTATATCAGTAAAAATACTTATCATATGATCAGCAATTCTAGTTTTAGCCATTTACTCTAGAGAAATGAAAATATATGTACACAAAAATACTTGTTCATTAAAGCTTTATTCAGAACAGCCCCAAACTAGAAACCACTGCAACGTCTATCAACAAGTGAACGGATACGCGAAATGTGGTATTTCCATACAATAGAATACTATCCAACAATAATAAAGGCTACGCTCAAGAACATGGATGAGTCCCAAAACATTATGCTGACTGAAAAAAAAGCCAGAAATAAAAGATTACATAATGTTTGATTCTATAATATTTAGTTGAAGTTCACAGGTGGGCAAAACTAAAGAAGCTTGAAAAACAGTCCAAACAGTGGTTACCTCTGGAGAGGGGGCAAGGGTGGAGAGGTTGATTGGATAGTGTCACAAGGGAACTTTGTGGGAGTTTGTAAATATTCTGTTGACTGAATAGTGTGCATTACATGGGTTTTTGCATGTCTTGTTAGTTTTGTGGTTACCTTTAGGAAGGAAGGGTGTCAGTGACTGGGATGGGTATGAGGGATTTTCTGGAGTGTTGGCATGTTCTATTTCTTGACATAAATGTATTTAATTTGTCATAATACTTTATAGATCATGAGGTGTGCACTTTCCTGAATGTACATTATACTTTAAAAATAAGTCAAAAATTAAAAGCCCTTTGGATGACACACTGTCTACGTATGCTACCTCCCCATGGCGTAGTTAAGTGGGATACCTGTGTGGCCAGGCTCACTCTCCTTGGCCACCTCTGAAGCCTGTCTTTTATGCTTAATCAAATACTTCCTAATCCTGAGAGCTGTCAGGGTTGACTTGTGTTCTCTGGCACAGTAAGACCCATTGTGGCTTTCCCAGAAGGGAACTGATCTAATTGGCTTAGTGAAGCCAAGAACCTCTTATTCAACTCTCTTTTCTTTGTGGTAACATGGTATTATTTCTTTTGATTACTGACTGCCACATGGAAACGGCTGACTTATTCTGGCCCCATTAATTGGACACACTAAGATAAACCAAACTATGTACAAAAAGCACACAGATGCTCTCCTGCTTGCCTCTGCTCCCTGTCCTTAGTCTCTGTGTTCCTCTGCACCTCCCTTCCCCAACTGGGCTGAGCATCTTGGGTCTGCTTTATCAGCCCACTAAGCGCACGCCTCTCCTGCCATTGGGTCCTGATGCGAGAAAGCATGCCTCTGGCCATAGCCCTTTTAGAGGGAACACACAGGGGCCTGCCCCGAACGCCTTGCTGGAAGACAGCCTTTGGCTGTGAGGCACATCCTTCCTTTAAGGCTGTTGCTATATGCAGGGCATTGGATTCTTCTCCTGCAATGATCTTCACATTTGTAGACGTTGCCACTTTGGGAACTGTGAGTCTTAGCAGTCAATCCTTGTCTGACTGCCACTGTCAGTGTGCTAGGTTAAATCAGCTTTCTCAAGGACTTCCCTTACTATGTTGACATTCAAGTCAGTCTCTTTTTATAAATGCTGTATTATTGCCTTTTATTTACTCGTTTGCAGAATAATGAGTTGGTTCCATAGCATCCTCCAGTGAATGGTGACCAGTCTTGATATTTTTGTTTTGTATCATAGCACACCCATGGATTTTGCCATGCTTAATGCCTTCCAGTCCACTGCAGATAGCATTTTGGCAGTCCAGTAGTCCGATGATTGGCCAGTAAGCATCTCTTCACGTTGGTCTCTGAATCTTTTTGACACTGCTGTAACTGTGTTTGACAGCTTCCTTCTCCCTGACTTACTTGCCTTCAAAGCCTTCATCACCACCAGCTATTACAGTATACATGTTGATTTGGGGTATCGTATGTCTTTCTTATACCACCCCCAATCTATTTGAATATAAATTCTGCGAGAGCAAGAGGATAGAAATTATGTTTGCTTTATTTACTCCCGTATCTCCACTGCCTGTAGCAATGCCTGGCACATAGCAGACTGTCTGTAAATATTTGAAAAATGAATAAATGAGACAGTTGGGAAAGGGGAATGAGAAGCTGATAAAAACACATTCGTATGTGCGCGCACACACACACACACACACACACAAAATAGTAAAACAGAATGGTTGTATGAGTATTCAAAATGTGGGTTTTTTTTTAACTTTGTATTATGAATTTTATTTTTAAATCTGCATAAATGTTAAATAAGTATAAGGTGAAGAACTGTATTTGCAGAGAATTAAATCCAGAGGAGTTACAGCTTTTCATTCATCTGAAGATTTTGTCTGGGTATCCTTCCTTAGCTGTAGTCTTATAGCTACGGCTGATGCATAGACGCATACCCCCCGGAGGGTAAAATGATCTCAAGCAGCAACACTGAATAAATCCAGTCCAATGAGCAGTGACTCACTGGCTTCATGGTAAAGAGGCGGCTGTAGGAAGAGCAGGCACTGCGGGCCCTAGAGTGACCCCCCATTTGGTGGCTGCCGGGTGGCCACAGACTCTTTCAGCTGGGCAAGAACACCCACCTGCCCACTGGCTTCCGGGAGCACTTCTTGGTGTCTCCAAGTATGGTTTCTCCTGAGTGCGAATGGCTTTTGCACCGTAGTAAAGTTGAAGAATCATAAGTCGAACCATCATAAGTTGGGGAGCATCTATGTAAAAAGGCATATATGATTTTGAGAAAAAGGGAGACATCTGACTTGGAAAGAGGTTGTAGGACTGAAAGATAGTGGAACAAACACAGATGTAACAAAAGACTGAATAAAAGTGTGAAAAGAAGTTCTTTGGAAAGGAATTTGGAGGAAAGAGACTTAATTCCAGTGAAAAGTTTGCAAACCAGCGAGATGCACAGCTTTCATTTTTCAGGGAACATAGGGAAGATCTGGGTGTGTGTGTGTGTGTGTGTGTGTGTGTGTGTGTGTGTGTGTGTGTTTTGAGAGAGAGAGAGAGAGAGAGCCTTGCTCTGTCACCCCAGGTAGAGTGCAGTGGCATCACAGTAGCTCACTGCAACCTCAAACTCCTGGGCTCAAGGAATGCTCCTGCCTCAGCCTCCCATGTAGTTGGGACGACAGGTGTGAACCAACACCTCGGCTAATTTTTTGTAGACAGGGTCTCGCTCTTGCTCAGGCTAGTCTCCAACTCCTGACCTCAAGCCATGCTCCTGCCTCAGCCTCTCAGAGTGCTAGGATTACAGGCATGAGCCACCGCCTGAGGAAAAAAAGACACTCTGTAATAAAGACATCTGCATTCAAATGTTTATAGCAGCGCAATTCATAATTGCAAAGTTGTGGAAACAACCCAAGTGCCCATCAATACATAAGTGGATTAATAAAATGTGGTATATGTATGGAGTTCTACTCAGCCACAAAAAAACAATGGTGATCTAGCACCCCTTGTATTATCCTGGATGGAGCTGGACCCATTCTACTAAGTAAAGTATCACAAGAATGGAAAAACAAGCACCACAGGTACTCACAATCAAATTGATATTAACTGATCAACACTTACGTGCACATATAGTAGTAACATTCATTGGGTGTAGGACAGGTGGGAGGGGGTTGGAGGGGATGTATATTCACACCCAATGGGTACAGTGTGCACTGTCTGGGGTGTGGACAAGCTTGTAGCTCTGACTCAGATGGGGCAAAGGCAATATATGTAACCTAAACATTTGTACCCCTGTAATATTCTGAGAAAAAAAAAAAAAAGACAGAAAGGGACTGGGCCAAGTGACAGGAAATACAAAGGAGATTCCCTGTGTCCCTCCTCTCTTAGTTGGCCCCACGGAGCCTGGGCAGGGTGCTGGGCCCCTTGCTGTGTCAAATGCTCTGTCCTGGCCTCCTCTCTCCCCTCTCCCTGGACTCTGGCATCTTTGTCCAGTCTGGGGTGGAGTGGGTGGAAAAACTTTTCATCTGAACTTCCTTGAGGTCTTTCTCAGCTGGTTTTCTGTGCCAGGAAGTTTCAAAAGTCTGTTTTGAAAAGCAAAGGGTGAGAACTCCCTAGCCAGTGTTCCAGAGCTGGTAAGACAGGACTTTCCAGGTTGCTGCTGAAAGGGGAGAAGGGCCATGGGGGAAAGATGGAATGATAAACACACCTTGGTCAGTATCAGCAGGTTATCTCACCACATAGGAGTTTATCAGGACATAAATGTGTTTGCTCTTCCTGGTCTGTTGGAAATGGCAGAGAACACGGGTGGGAGGCAGGTGGGGAGGGTGGACGGATTGGAAAGGCAGGGGTGATGGGTCCGTTCTAAAGGCAAAGGCCAGTGACTGCTGAGGAGGGAAGTTCACTGCCTCCCGTCAAGTCACCCACACTTTCTCCCAGGTCCTCGTCTCTGCGCCCTTCCCACGCAGTCTTGCCCAATCTCCCTGTTCTGTGCCAGCGAGTCTGGGTGCTCATGCCTGCCATGGGGAAGTATCTGCCATGGAGGGGAAAGGGGGTGGGGAACTTCCCTGTACACACCAGGGCACCAGCTTCCACAGAGCCTCTTGAACCCGGGATTTTTATTATTATATATTCACTACTTCTTAGCTATGACCTTGTACTATGTTGCCTTAGTTTGCATTTTTTATTACTTGAAGCCATTTTTCCAAATGGCTGTTGTTCTTGAATGTTAGCTGTTCTCATGTTTTGCCCACTAGTGGTTCCTTATTGATTTTTTTTTTTTTTGATTCTTTAAAATGTGATTTTGGACACTTTAAATGCTGTTACTCAGATTCTCTCTTAAATACTTAATTTCTAATCTGTACTTGGAGTTTCCTAATGTTTACAATTTTTACTTTTAGAAACCTGGGTTCTCTTCCAAGTACGCTTTGATTTTCCATCTAACTATTGTACCTGTTTGGTGCTTCTTGTGCCTAATATTTTTGAATCTTAGTCCACTCTGTTTTTGTTTTTAAATATACATTCTTTCAGAGGGGCAGCTCAGTGTATAACTCTTATTTTCTCAGATTCTATCTAAGGTAGAATCATGGCTCTTCTTTGTCTTTCGGAAGAAGGAAGGTTTTGAGCCAGGTTAAGATTCCACAGGGAGAGAGAGAGGCTGGACAGGGCGATGACATGGGACCCAGTTCAGTCACTACTCTGAAGACTGTCCCTGAGGCTGCTGAGAAATCTGATGTGATGACACTACAGTGGGACTAGGCACAGGGCCCTTGGAAATCTATATAACCAAACTACGAAAGAAGCGTATGATCCTGAGATTTTGTTTATTATAGTACATAACAGTCGGAGAGTGATATGGGCGATCTTTCTTTGCAGGACATACAGATCTATCTCACCTTCTGTGGTAGCTCTGTGTTTTTTGTGGTTCTTTATTTATTTATTTATTTATTTCAGCATATTACAGGGATACAAATATTTAGGTTACATATATTGCCTTTGCTGGTAGCTCTGTTGTGTTCTCCAGAAAAGTGTTTTCAAAACCTTCTTGCATATGAATAAACATTTAGATCATCTTCAGCAGTTTTTTGTTGCAAGCAATGTGACCAAAAACATACATTACACATGTACCTTGGTGCACAGGCTGAAGAACTTATATAAGCTAGACTCCTAGAACTAGTTTCTTAGTCAAAGGAAATATGCTTTGGAATTGGAATAGACACAGTCCTTCCAAAGAGCCCTTCCAAAATGCTGTATCACTGCATGGAGTGAGCCGATTGCTCTACATCCACGCCAATAAGATACTATCCATCTGTCCACTTTTGCTTATCTGATGGGGGAAATTAGTATTTCATGATTCCTAAACAATTTTGAGTATGAAGGGGTTTTGACTTTGAAGCTGTAGTTTAGAGAGTTTTCATAGTGATGCTATGGAAAGTAGATTAAAGGGAAGGTACGGAGGGTAGGATGTACATCAGAGAGGACAAAGAAAAGAAATCACCATCCAGGTAGGAGGAAAGGAGGCAGGATTTAGGGTATAGCCAGGGGCAGGGCAAAATGGAACAAATGTGAGAAACTTACGGTGGGAAACCACCTCCTGCCATTGCCCTTCTCTCTCCGTGCCTGAGAAGATCTTTTGCAGTTGTGAATACAGATGTTGTCCTGAGTAGTAGCTGCAGAGGTAGAACATACACAGAGGAAAACCTGAGGCTTGGTCTCTTCTGAGGCAGCCAGCCTCAGAGAGGTTCTCATCAACCAGGATGTGGGACCAGATGACCTCTAGGGTCACCTGCCTCCCCACAGTCCTATGGAATGAAGTGTGAAGAGCTTTGATCTCCCGTGGAAACAAGGCTGAATTCATTATGTCTCCAGAATCTTTTTTTATATTTTCAATGGAGAGAAGTGTGTGCAGATTCATAAGTTGCCAAGATTTTTTTTAAAAAGAGAACAGGAATTCCTATAGGATGCTAAAATTGCTACCTTCGATTTATTTCTTTTGAGTTGGGGAAGGAAATAAAGGATTAGGAAGCATAAGAGGGGGTGTTTAGGCTAGAATGGAAATGTTTATTTAAATTGGTTATGGATTGGGTGGACCAGGCTATGCGCCAAGTCTGTCTTTGCAGGAATTAGAGGTGGTGAAATTACTTGGCTGGCATTTTTATGTAACATACCTGCCATTCGATTAGCACTTAACAATTTCTCTAGCACATTCTATTTATCAACACAGTCTCATTTTTTTGAAGACTTTATCTTTTCAAGGCAGTTTTAGGTTCACAGCAAAATTGAGCAGAAGGTACAGAGAGTTCCCGTCTCTCCCCTGCCCACATACATGCATAGCCGCCCCAACTATCAACATCCCCCACCAGAGTGGTACATCTGTTACATTTGATGAGCCTCACATGATTATCACCCAGAGTCCATACTTTACATTAGGGTTCACTCTTGGTGTGTACATTCTATGGGTGTAGACAAGTGGGTAGCAACATGTAGCCACAGAACAGTTATGGTATCACACAGAAGAGTTTCACTGCCCTAAGAATCCTCTGTGCTCCAGTTATTCATCCTTCCCTCCCTTCTCATCCCCTTGCAACCACTGATCTATTTCCCATCTCCGCGGTTTTGCCTTTTCCAGAATGTCACATAGTTGGAATCACACAAAATGCAGCCTTTTCAGATTGGCTTCCTTCACTTAGTGACATGCATTTAAGTTTCCTCCGTGTCTTTCCGTGGCTTGATAGCTCCTTTCATTTTAGCACTGAATGATGTCCCATTGTCTGTGTGTGCCACAGTTTATTTATCCATTCACTTACTGAAGGACAGCTTGGCTGCTTCCAAGTTTTGGCAATTATGAATAAAGCTGCTATAAACATCCATGTGTGGGTTTTTGTGTGGACATGAGTTTTTACTCATTTCATTTATGCTTGCATCGTTGTTTCCCAGTGCTGGGGGCGGGGCAGAGGGGGTTGAAGGGAGATGTGTTTTGGCTGTGAAAAAGACACCAACAGTCCTTGTAATGCCCTAGCTCCCATGAGCAGCACTTCCTAGGGGCCCAGAGAGAAAGACTTTGGTGCTGTTCTGAGCTGAAAATGACAAGCGAGAACTCAAGCTCTAGCAACACTTCATTGCAGGCGCATGCAGGCACCAGGGCCGAGGCCAGCTGAAGGGGACGCAGCCAGTGGAAGTCTGGAGGCAGCCAAACTCGTAAATTTGAAGAATGGAAAAGAATTGCGATGGCAACAAAATATTTCTCTGTAAAGTAGCCAGGCATAAGTCTTCTACAGCGGTGACTTTCAAACTTTGGAAACACTCAACACTCCCCAAATAGAAGGCTGTTGCCAGCTCCTGAAGAGGCACAAGCCACCCTCAGATATTTGAGTTAGTGAAAGAGATCCTGACTTCCCCCCAGGGCCAGTCTCCCTGGGGGAGGGATGCAGCATTTAATATTTGATTATAAAAAATTTCTAAGCAACACAAAAGTCTAGAGAATAACATAACAATCCCAACATAACCACTGCCCAGAGCCCTCTTTCTTCTTTACAGTCTCATGGTAGGTGCAATGTATTCCATCAGTTTCCTGCGGTTTTGACATGTGGGCTGTTTCTGGCTGGTCTTTTACTGCAATGAATAAACACCCTTTGCCTACATATTTTCACATTTTTGCAAATATATCTTTAAGCTAGATTCCAGGAAGTGTGATTGCAGGGTCACGAGTAAATACATTTGTAATTTTGCTCCCTGTTGCCAAATTTCCCTGCATTGCAGTACCCCCACCAGGACTCGAGAGTGCTGCATCCCGTGGCCTCTCAGCATAATTTGTCACCAATATTTGGTAACTTCACCTGGCAGACGAGAAATGGTATCTCAATTTAGTTTTAGTTTGTCTTTCTTCTATTTTGTATGAGATTGATCATCCTTTCCCATGGTTAAGGGGCCTTTACATGTTTTCCTCTGGGAACTCACTCTCCATGTATATATCTTGCCTGTTTTCTATTACTGATCTTTTCTTTCATTGCTTCTAAATTTTGAATTTTGAGTTGTGATTAGAGAAGGTTGAATGTTGAGCTATGACTAGAGAGGTTTTCTTACTCAGGTGATAATGAGGTTTACTCATATTTTCTTATAGAATTTAGATAGTATTAATATTCTACATTTAGATTTCTGTTACATTTATAATATGCTATGCTGGTATAGAGAGTGAGGTATGGATTCAGCTTGCTTCTTCCAAATAGCTATCTATTTGTCCCAACAATATTTATGTGAGAATTCTATCTTTGACTTGCCGATTTCAGCAGCCATTTGTATCACGTGCTGTATCTCCATGTGTACTTGGCTGTGTTTCAGGACTTTACGTTCTGTTTCATTGGTCTATTGTCCTTCCACTTGCTAACACTGTTTCAGTTAAGGAAGGTTCATAGGGAGATGCCAGGAGTACAGAGGAACAAACACGTCTCTCCATCCAAGCACCTCCTGACTCACCTGAATTCCAGCAGGGCACAGTAAGTGCCAACGCTGTCTACCCTGTGGCTGCAGGAGACAGAAACACTGGGGGATGCAAATGAAGAAAGTGAGACTTCAGACCAAAATTGCTAGAAACTGCCAGGAAGTAAAGAGGGAAAAAGAAACCCAGGGACCAGAAAAGCCATCAGACCAGTTAATTAAAACTTGGAGTGATCAGGAGATCTGGAGTTTCCTAAAAGAGCAGGAATTTCTTGAATGTGAAAAGTTGAGGAGGAAGAATCTTGAATGGTCTAAAGCAGTGGTCCCCAACCTTTTTGACACCAGGGACCTGTTTCATGGAAGACAATTTTTCCATGGACCGGGGAAGGGGCGGGGAGTGGTTTTGGGATGATTCAAGCGCATTACATTTATTGTGCAGTCAAACCTCTCTCTGATAATAATCTGTATTTGCAGCTGCTCTCCTGTGCTAGCATCACTGCCTCAGCTCCACCTCAGATCATCAGGCATTAGATTCTCATAAGGAGTGTGCAACCTACATCCCTCACATGTGCAGTTTACAGTAGGGTTTACGCTCCTATGAGAATCTAATGCCACCGCTAATCTGACAGGAGGCAGAGCTCAGGTGGTCATGCAAGTGAGGGGGAGCAGCTGTAAATACAGATGGAGCTTCGCTGGCTTGCCTGCCACTCACCTCCTGCTGTGCCACCCAGTTCCTAACAGGCCATATACTGGTACCGGTTCAAGGCCTGGGGTTGGGGACCACAGGTCTAAAGCAATTGCCCAGTATTTCAAGCAGAGGGGTGTAAAGAAGAGCTGGCAACAATGTCTCCAGTTTCTGACAAGTTTACAGAATTTGTACTCATGAGGCCCAGCAGAGGCCACAGAACCAAGCCTGGCCTTGTCCTCATGGAGAGGCCTTAACAGGATTCTGGGTACAGAGGAAGGACAAGTCTTTCTAGGTTCTCTCTGTGCACGGGTGGTTGTCTTGCAGCTCCTGAGTACCAGCCCCAGATCCGCCATCTCTGCTCGCTTTGAGGGGCTGCTGTCAGCCCAACCCATGATCTCTGTAGAGGATCCTCAGGTACCCAGGTGGGAGCCCTGGAACACGAACCCCTTTGGTCAGCTCTGTGCGTGTTTCCTGCCAGTCACCAGTCTCAGCCTCCGGCCTCTAGCCGCAGGGGTTGACCTCTTCTGGCTCTGATCCAGACCCTGAACTTAGAGACATTTTGAACCTGGATCTCAATTCTGTGGGAAAGCAGAGGAATAGCACAGTCTACACATGGGCACACAACTCTTTCTCTCCCAGCCCAACGTAATAAGAACAAAATGTGAATAAATGAATAACCATGACTTTAAAAAAAGAGAAAGTTTTATAACATGTTTTAATATTTAGTAGGGCTAGTTTCTTCCCCTGTTATTTTCTTCCAGGGTTTTTCTGACTATTCTTGCTTGTTTATCTTTCCACAGAAAGATTATGATCAACCTGCACATTCAGGTCTTCTTAAATTGCTAGATCATTCTCTGAAGGCTGAGGGAGTTTCTGGGATCCCACGGTGCAGGGTCGCCTCCTGGATGTGAGCTAGTTCGTAGTTACACTGGCTTCCTCTACCCTAGGCACAAAGCTAAGTAGAGGAGCACTACCCTAGGTAGCTGTACAATCTAATGAAGAAAGAACACAAATCACTACAACACAAGGAGAAACCTTGAGTTCCTAGAGCACAGGGACCATTGAATAGAAACACCTAAACATGTATGCTGGCACTCAATACATTGCCAAGGCCGATAAAATGCTCAGTTACATGGAATGGATGACTGTGATCAAGGTGAGAATTGAGTCCCATGTTCCAAGGGAGAACAGAAGCAGCAGCTACTCATTTGGAATTAGAAGCGGTTGACAAGATGGTGGCATTTGTGACTGGCCTTAAAGAGTTATCGGACTCTAGTAGCTGCAAGTGGCCGTGTGGGAGGAAAGAAGGCCAACAAGGGAACACTGCGTGTGAAGAGTGGAAGGCAGGGAGGCGTGTGGTGTGTTTAGGGAACAGTGCTGAGTGTTGGTGCTGGAACAAGTGTGTCCTGCGGGGGTAGGAGAATGTGGGGGAGAAAGGGGTGCTGTGGGTACAGCAGGAAATGAGATTGGAAATGAGGGATGAACTTGGAATATGTGAGAACATGAGACATTTGGAATTTTTACACCTTTGGTCATATGAACCTTTGAAATCTAAGGGCGGGGAAGCGGCAATATCAGTAACGGTTAACACATTTAGGGAGAGTTAAGATTTAGCTGTAGTTAATTTCAGATATAAGAAGTGATTCTTTATTATTTCAATTGATGATACTAAAGACACCACCAACAACTTGGGATCCTTGGAGCCTCATACTCAAAGTTAACATGGTACATGCTTAAAGCAGAACACCTTAACCTGGACTTCTTTAAAATAAAGTTCAGTGAGTAAATTTATAGCTGGCATGGGTTCTTCACAATAATGTAGCAATTTCAGAGAATTGGGCCTTAATACTATCAAAATTTATGAGCCAATCTAGGTGCAAATAAAATAGCTTTGTTACCATATTAATTCCTAATTCTCTGCTTTAAGTTATCACATGCTAGATAAAAGGTGATGTTCCTTTATGGAAGTGTCATCTTTTATGCTTTAAAATCCTCAAGGCCTTTTTTTCTTTTCTCCTAAAGGGAATCCATTTCTTACTCCTGTATAAAATTAGAGGAAAAACTATTCTTAATTTTTTGCTCTCCTAGGAGAAGATATGGTGTTCCAAACTATGAGAGTTTATTGCATTTAACTTTCAAATTTTCCAAATTGACCACAAAAGTATACATTTTATTAAAAACCATAAGTAAATTATTGCTTTACCTGTAACTGCTTCCCAGGGCAGTGGTGACTGCCTAAGCCCTGCGAGGGGTGTCTGCTGACTGCTGTGCTCCCAGTGAGCCTGGGGCCGGGGAGGGTGGAGGGCCCTGTGTGTTCACCGTACCCTTGAGCTGAACAGAGGCAGGACAGGGGCAAAGGACAGCTGATGAAAACAGAAAGGGGAAACTTTACAACTAGAAAAGGAAGAAAAGTTGCCTTTTAATTTCAGCACTAGGAATTCAAATCAAAATGGTGATAAAGGAGTATAATTATTCCAAACTCCACTTGTATGTTGACCTTGTATCCTGCACCCTTGCTATAATCACTTCTTAGTTGCAGGAGGTTTTTTGTCGGTTCTTTTAGATTTCCTGCCTAGACAGTCATGTCATCTGCAAATGAAGACAGCCTTGTTTCTTCTTCCCAATCTGTATGCCTTTTAATTCCCTTTCATGGCTTTTTGTATAAGCTAGAACTTCCAGTGCAATGCTGGCAAGGAAGGAGTGGTGAGAGGAGGCATCCTTGCCTAGCTCCTGATCTTAACAAGATAGCTTCTAGTGTCTCATCCTTAGCTGTAGGTTTTTTTGAGATATTCTTTATCAAGTTGAGGGAATTCCCCTCTATTCCTAGTTTACTGAGTTCTTATCATAAAGGGTGTTGGATTTTGTCAGATGCTTTTTCTGCATCTATTGACATGATCATGAGATTTTTCTTAACTTGTTGATGTGATGGATTACATTAATTGACTTCCAAATGGTGAAGCAGCCTTGTATACCTGGGACAAATCCCATTTGGTTGTAACATATAATTCTTCTTAAACATTGTTGGGGCTGGGTGCAGTGAGTCATGCCTGTAATCCGAGATGGGAGGATCACTTGAGGCCAGGAGTTTGAGACCAGCCTGGGCAACACATCAAGACCTTGTCTCTACACAAAAATAAACATTTAGCGAGGCATAGTTGTGCGCACCTGTAGTCCTGGCTACTTGGGAGGCTGAAGCAAGAGGATTGCTTGAGCTCAGGAGTTTGAGGCTTCAGTGGGCTGTGATTGTGTCACTAGACTCCAGATTGGGTGAGACCCTATCTCTGAAAATAAATAAAAAATAAGCACTATTGGGTTAGAAGGAGTATTATTATTATTATATGTAACGAACATCATAGCACTAGCTCAAGTGAACAATGCAACAAATAAGGGTACTATTGAGTCCAATGTGTGGTAGAGTCTAGAATACAACAGAGGAAGCTCCACTCTAAATCATCAGCCAAAAACATGTATATAGGAATGATAAAAATTCTTTGAAAAAATAAAGGTATCTACCTAGTAGGCTCTTGTGACAAATGAGCTAATAAATACTAACACTTATAACATGGTCTAGCACATACAGAGTTTCCAGTAAATGTTGTTCTTATAAAAGAAAAAAAGAATGATAAAAATAGTAAGAAGATAGTTTCTTTTGAAAAAGACTTCTGGAAAACTTTCTGTATCTGAACCAAAGTTACTTAAACTCTCCTAAATGGGTTGCTTTTCCCAGTCTCACTGCCAGGCAGGGAGCCACATTCCTGACCTCAAGATTGCTGAGTAGGTGGGAGTGTTTAGTGGTTTAGGGAAAGCTGGCCAGGGTGCCCATGGCCTGCAAAACTAGAGCCAACCCCAGTGGCCATCCTGCATGACATAGACAGTGGGACTTGCTGGCAGCCCTGGGCTCTGTGTTTCAGGGAGGATGCCTTCTGTGTTCCTTGTGGACTTGCAAAATGAGGGAGCTCCTGCCTCATTCACTGCAGGTTTACCTAGGGTGAGGGATGGGGTGTTTTAGGATTTTTGAAAGAGAAATGGAAAACTCAGAATTTCACTATAATATGAAATGATTAATCTGGCTAGTGGTCTTTCAATTTTGTTTATCTTTTCAAAGAACCAACTTTTTGTTTCATTGATCCCTTGTGTTTTTTGGTTTTTTTTTTTTTTTTTTGGTTTTCATTTTGTTTAGTTCTGCTCTGAGCTTTGTCATTTCTTTTCTTCTGCTAGCTTTGGGTTTGGTTTGTTCTTTTTCTAGTTCTTTGAGATGTGACATTAGGTTGTTAAATTGTGATCTGTCATCTATTGATGATGTAATTAAAAAGTCATTTTATAAAAAAGACACCTACACTTGAATGTCTATTGCAGCAAACTTCACAATTACAAAGATGTGGAATTAAGCTAAGTGCCCACCAATTCACTAGTGGATAAAGAAAATGTGACACACACACACACACACACACACACACACACACACACACCTTGTGGAGTACTACTCAGCCATAAAAAAGAATGAAATAATGTCTTTTGCACCAACTTGGATGGAACTGTAGAACATTATACTAAATGAAGTATTTCAGGAATGGACAAGCAAACACCGTATGTTCTCACTAATAAGTGGGAGCTAAACAATGGGCCCACCTGGGCACAAAGAGATGTAAAGGACGTTGGAAACCAAGAAGTGGGGAGAGTTGGAAGGGGAGAGGTATAAAAACTTATCTATTGGGTTACAATAAATCCTATTCTGGTGAGGAGCATATTAAAAGCCCTGACTTAAACATTATACAAGGTATCCATGTAACAAAAACACTTGTACCCCATTAATATTTTGAAATAAAAAAATATAAAATGAGATAACAGCAAAGATGAATTGGAAACAAATAGTTCCAAATTATTTTAATTTTTTATAATCCCACATTTTTGCATTTGAGCCCAAAGGAAATAATCTTGATCCGCAGAATCATGATGCTTAATGCAAGTTTCCTTTTCCCTCCCACCCTCCCTCCTTCTCTTTCTTTGATATGATCATGTTTTCCAGAGTAGACATTATTTAAATTGACATCTACTTTGTTATGACATTGTTTTCATCTTTCAGTTCCATGCAAGGATCAAAGGAAGAGGGGTGTACTTTGAAACAGCTCCCTTTCCCTTTTGAAGAGCTATGCACCAACAATTTACATCAAGGTCATTCTTTACCTTTGAAATTTATCAAGATGAACTCTGACCCGCCTACTCTGATATTCCACATTAGTTTTCTTTTCCAACCATTGACATTCACATTAGATCAGAACAGAAAACTTTCCATTTCATCTTAATCACCTGATTTATCGCTGGTTGATGTCTCCTGATCTCTCCAGAATAGAGAAGATCTTATTGCTTGTTTCAAGGGCAGCTAGAGCTCTGGTCTCTGCTCTCAGTTCTCTACGTGGACTCAGTTTTTTATCCAGAAATCAGGCTTTACTTCAAAATCTTTGGAGTTATTGTTACCAAGCACAGATATGTAACACAAATTATTCGGTGCTGAATTGAAGTGAGCACATCACCCCGCTAAAGCACACACAGATGTGAGTGAGGAGTGAGGTGCCTTGTCAATAGCATCCCCTTGATCCAAACAATCAGCTGATGAGATAAAAGACTCCGTGGGCACAATTTGGTGTTCGGTTTTCCTATGACTAGCACGTTAGAAATTGCAAATTATCCAAGGGAGTTAGAGACAGGCATTCTGCCTGCTGCAAGAATTGACGTCTGACAGTCTTCTGTCCCAGGAGGTCAGAATGTCCTGGAAAAACCCCAGGAAGATTCAAGTGACACTAAGCCAGAGCCCCTTCATGAAGAAAGAGACTGTCCTCCACACTCCACTGGCATGTGAAGACATCACATAGTGGTATACAACTTGAACTCCATGGCTTGCATGTCACTTGGTGTAACCAGCCGGAACCAAGCACACGAGCATGGAGAACCGTGGGGTGCCAGCAGTCATGTAGGTGGTGATTTGAATATCTAGCATCTATGTAGTGCATCCTACAGGTTGTACTCTGTCTTCTACTGCGCTTTACATTTAATTATCCCATTAAACCCATGAGGTAGGAACCGTTCTGCTCTCCTTCCTATAGCGTGGAGAGCTAACCTAAATTCCCCAAAGCCACATAGCCAATAAGTGATGGAGGAGGATCAAACCTAAGCCCTGTTCTAGCTATTCTAGAACAGCTCTGTTCTTAGGGAGTGGTTACAGTCCTGCAATTGAATTGCCAGGTGCCCTGGTTAAAGGCCCAGCTCCACCTTGAACCTCCTGGATCAGAATATCTGAAAGTAGGGCCTGGGATCTGCATTTTACAGTAAGCACTCTGAATGCTGAGAACTGCCTGCAGGCTGTGGTCCCTGCTTCCCTGGGGAGGCATGGCATTCCCGTATGTTAAGTGCAAGCGAAAGGGTGTGAAATTTGTACTTGGGTGGAGAAAGAGTTCTCATTTGGAGTCTAGGATATACAGAGGTAAAAGTTTGTTTATTTTTCTGAGAAAGAAAGAGTGAAAGAGAGAGAGAAGGAGTGAGTGGCATGGCACACAAATAAAGGAGTAGAAATGCTGGGCAGCAGAGGGAAAGTTGTTTAGAGTTTTAAAGAGTAAAAATGGCTTTTTTTTTTTCTGTTTTAGCACGTTGATAATAGAAACGCTGCAAAGTTGTTGTAGTTGTTTTTTATTTTTTCTCTCTTTCTCTCTCTTTTATTTCTTTTTTGTGAGTCTGGCTTATCAGAGTCCTTGGAACCTGCTTTTGACAGGAACTGAGGCAGAGAACAGGAGCAGGTAGTTCACACCCCTCCTGCCTGCTTAGGGCTCTTCAAGGCTGAGAAAAGGAAACTCTTAGCAAGAACGAGTTAGGCCACAGGTGTTTTAATTAAACAAAACAAAGGGGCTGGTTGTGTTGTAAGTTCTCTTTTCAAAGGGGTAATTATGTGCTGTGAGTTTGTTTCTCTTATTTTCTGTTTGACAGTGTATTTTCCTCTGTTAGGCAGGTTATTAGTAAGGCCACCTTTCAGCAAGGGGGTGTCCAGCCCTCAGCCAATGCCCTAACCGCAGGTCTCAGGAGACAAGGTGGCTGGCGGTGACCAGACACACCGATGTGGTAAGGGTGGGCATGGCTGGTGCAGCTCTGGCCTCTCCTCCAGGAGTCCCACCAAAATTACAAAAAGAGACTTTTCAAAAGTAAGAAAACACACGAATGCAAACACACAGACGCTGGAACACAGGAAAGGGGCACCAGTGGGCCATGAATTTTGAGAAACTCTTGAGAGTGGGGCTGAGTGCTTGAGCAGGGGACAAAGTACAGCCTGAATTTGAGAAGGTAAGTGGCAGGTGTAAGAAACAAGCCTGTGGGGTCTCAGTGCCAAGAGCAGGAGCAGCAGGAGAGCTGCCGAATGGCTGCACGGGGACACTGAAGACACTGGCACTTGTTTTCTACCCTTTCCCCATGTCCTGACAGGCGGAGCTCTCAGCGAGGCAGAGCTCCCCACACTGGGGACAAGGCTCCCAGCCCGCCATCCTCCCGCCCTCTGGTGCACCTTTCCCATGGCCGGACTGCCAGTGAGCTCCGCCCTCTCCCTGCCACCTGTGCTAGTCCCTGCGGCTTCAAAGGAAAGCCCAGCATGTGAGGAAAACCACCACCAACAGAGAAAGATCAAGAGAGGGAATCCAGAGAACAGGAGAAAATTTAATTGGATACAAATATTGAGGATATGTGTGAATATAATTATGTATAATAATATTGTGTGTATATTATTGTGTATATTTTTATACACATTATTATACACACAGAGTCACACACCGTATAATTACATGTTGGTCCCTGATGGACATGGCAGTGGTCCTATAAAACTATAATGGAGTTGAAAAATTTCTGTTGCTAGCAATGTCATAGCTAAACACATTACTCACGTGTTTGTGGTGATGCTGGTGTAATCAAACCTGCTGCACTGCCAGTCTATCTATACAGTCTCGCGATACAATTACTACAGTACATAATATTTGATAAAGATAATAAACAACTATGTTACTGGTTTACATATTTATAAACTATATGTTTTATCATTATTTTAGAGTGTTCTCCTTCCTCTTATATAAAACACAATTAACTGTAAAACAGCCTCAGGCAGGTCCTTCAGGAGGTATCCAGAAGAAGGCCTTGTTATCACAGGAGATGACAGCTCCATGCCTGCTATTGCACTGAAGACCTTCCAGTGGGACAGGATGTGGTGGTGGAAGACAGTGATATTGACGAACCTGACCCTATGTAGGCCTAGGCTAATGTGTGTATTTGTGTCTTAGTTTCTAACAAAAAAGTCAAAAAAGTTAGAAAAAATACACAATTTTAAAAATAGAATAAAGCTTATAGAATAAGGATACAAAGAAAGAAAATATTTTTGTACAACTGTACAATGTGTTTGTGTTTTAAGCTTTGTGTTATTATAAGAGTCAGACAGTTAAAAATGTTTAAAAATTTATAAAGTAAAAAAGTTACTGTAAGCTAAGATTAATTTATTATTGAAGAAAGAAAAAAAATTTTTTTTGAGACAGAATCTCTCACTGTCACCTAGGCTGGAGGGCAGTGGCACAATCATAGCTCACTGCAACCTCCAACTCCTGGGCTCTAAGCGATCTTTCTGCCTCAGCCTCCCAGGTAACTGGTACTATAGGCACACTGCAACGCCCGGCTGCTTTTTTGTTGTTGTTTTCTTCCTTTCTTTTTGGTAGAGATGGGTGCTCACTCTTGCCCAGGCTAGTCTTGAACTTCTGAGCTCAAGCAATCCTCCTGCCTCAGCCTCCCAAAGTGTTGGGATTATTACAGGCATGGGCCACTGAGCCCAGCCAAATTTCTTTTTAGATTTAGTGTAGCCTAAGTGCACAGTGTTCATAAAGTCTGCAGTAGTGTAACATAATGACTGAGGCCTTCACACTCACTCACCACTCACTCACTCACTCGCCCAACATCCTGCAAGCTTCATTCGTGGGAAGTACTCTATACAGGTGCACCATTTTTTATCTTTTATATCGTCTTTTTACTGTAGATTTTCTAGATTTAGATAAGTTCAAATACATAAACACTTACTGTTGTGTTACGGTTGCTTATAGTATTCAGTGCAGTAACATGCTGTAGAGGTTTATAGCCCAGGAGCAATGGACTGTGCCATACAGCCTAGGTGTGGATGTGTCGTAGGCTGCCCCTTCTGGGTTTGTGTAAGTTCACTCTAGGAGGTGCACACGAGGATGATCTCACCTAACGAGCATTTCTCAGAGCAGCACACGACCATAGACACACACACACTCATCTACTACAGGAAGATACAACTTTAAAATGACACTGGACTGCTAGGCAAAAGAAGCCGTGGAGAACTTGAATGCATTCTTCCAATTTAGAAACATGACAAATGAAATATAAATCAAAGGTTAGGGCAGGATAATAAATTGACAGTGGCTGAATATCAAGCTGCAAGTTTGCAAGCTTAAATTGGGGCAATCTCCCAGAACTTAGAGCAAAAAGACAATTAAATGGGAACCCCCAGAAGAACTGAAGCTGGAAGCTATGGACAGTGGTTACCCCAGTGGAGTGAGAAGAGAAAGACTTTGAGTTTTCATTCAGGGTCGTCTGTGAATTTCTTCCTTTACTCTATGCAGACATCACTTAATTAATGAAAACAGACTAAACTAGCATGTTATGCTGATGGTGGCTGGGGAGCCTCCAAATGGGAACATTCAATCAAATGTGGCACAGTTGTTGTGGATTCTTGTTTAATTGCAGAAGTTAGGAGTCAAATCTTCCTTACTATTTCCCTCTGCTTGGTAGGGTCTGAGGATTTTTCCCCCAGATCAGCCACACCAGTCACACAAGCTGCCCAGTGGTAGCTCCTTGTCTCCCATTTGTCTCAGGTCTGCCTTTCCTTTGCCCTAGTTGGAGGGGCATTTGGGACTCAGCAGTCTGCGATGCTGAATGTGAAGGAGGATCCATGTGACGTGGTTGGTGCCAAGGTGTTGGGCAAAGCCCTCATCTGTCTGGACAGACTCCAGCCCTGGCAAGCAGGTAAGTTATGCCCAACTTGTATAAACCTTTGACTGGAGCAGAGGTCAGTCTGACAGAGACAATGTGACTATGGTTTGGCAGAGGGGCGGCTTGGGGAGGGGACCTCTGTCTTCCACCATGAGTCTGAGTAGAGCGTACGCCTTTGACTTGCAGACTCACTCATTCCTGTCACCAGTGGGTGCATTAAGGCAGTACAGTCTCCTGAGTTCCTACAATACTAGAACACTCATTTGGTTGCCCTTTTTTTAAGTGGGGGTGAAGTTCACTGTTCTCAGACGTCAGAGACAGAGTGCGGGATTCCAGTGTCAGGTTCAGCCATGGCAAGAGGAGCTGGCAGAATAGGTAATGGGGTGTGTGGCAGATAGAGTTGTAGAGTGGATCCTAAGGTCCCGCCCCAGTGCATGTGCCCTGGATAATCCCCTCCCCTTGAGTATGGGCCAGACCTGTGAAGATGATGGGGGTTCACTATGAATAGGTAACAGGAGACAGTAAAAAAGGGACTTTGCCGATGTAATGAAGGTCCCTAATCAGTCCACTTTGAGTTAATCAAAACAGAGATCATCCTGAGTGGGCTGGACCTAATCAGGTGATCCCTTAAAGGAGGCAGAAACAGACCCCCTCCTACTGGCCTTGAGGAAATGAGCTGCCACGTTTGGATTGAAGGGAGCCACACAGTCCACACGTGACAGTGGCCTTTGGGAGCTCAGAGTGACACCTGGCTGATGGCTTGTAAGAATATTTGAATGTCAGTGTTACCACTGCAAAAAGCTGAATTCTGTCAAGAACCAATATGCCTGGAAGAGGACGCTGAGCCTCAGATGACACCACAGACCCAGCTAACTGGTGTTCAGAATCCTGATCACCCAAACTGTGAGATAATGAATAGGTGTTGTTTTAGGTGGCTAAATGCGTGGCAGCTTGTTATACCACAGTGTGAATCCCATACAGGGTGAGATGCCCTGGCATACCAAGGGAGGTTCATGAGTGGATTCCTTTAGCGGGGGGGACTTGAGCTCTGGGGCTGGTTCATCACAGTGGGCTCACACACACACCTCTGCAAGACTCTTTCATCATCTGTAACATGTAGAAGAGCATATTCCCTCACCCCCAGGATTCTTGGAGATTGAGTGAGATGATTCTTAGAAAGCTCTACTCACAGTGCTGGTGCATAGAAAGGGCTCAGTAAACACTGGTGCATATTAGTCTGCCTTAAAGGGTCCCTCAAGTACCCTGGGTGGTCTCCAAGTGTACCCACCCGATGGTCTCACAGGGGCCTGGGCTCCCAGCAGGGTCAACTTGTGGGTATTTTACACAAGAATCAGCAACAGGGTTGAGGAAGGGGCCAACAGGTCTGGAGGTCACTGTTAAGAGCAAAACATCACTTGATTCTGATGATAAGCCAAGTCCCTAAGACATGGGTAAAGAGAAGCGCATGACTCATTTGAGAAAATGTCTATACGTGGATACAAGTAACAGGCGTTTATGGCGAGGGCTGGGAAAACTGTCTAAAGGAAATAGAAGATTCAATAGAATGAATCTCGGTAAGAAGCGTGTGGCCATCGCTGGGGGGATGCTGGCAGGAACACCGGCACACCCATGAGGTGGGGCTCCACAGTGTTGACCTCCAGACAAGGTCACTTGCTGGCCTGGGCTGACCATGGTGACCACAGGCCAGGGTGTATTGAGAGGGCTATGAGTCATGAAAACAGACAAAGTAGAACAAAGTTCCCACTCCAAAACCTCAGATCCGGAAAGGAGCAGGCCAGCCCCGGGTCACTGGATCTGGTTACGACCAGCACACCCTGCCCCACCTGACCCCATTCACAGTGTCAAAGATAAAGAAAGCCAGACACTAGCTAAAGTGGTCGGGAGAGATTTTAATCAGTAATAACATGGCAATAACAAAAAAACCCCAGCATGAACTGAACTTTGATGTGTTCAGGGGTGACAGGGTGTTTTCAAGGGAGAATGAGGGGTAGGGGCAAGTGAGGACTCGGTGGAGTCAGGAAGTGAGAAATGACACAGAGCAGGAAGAAGGGGTTGGCTCACGAGAAACCCATGTGGGTTTGCTAACTTTTCCTTGTTGGAGTTAGGCTCCTACACTCCCACAGAGGCTGAGAGACAGGGCCCTGTCTTCAGGTGTTGCCTGGAACAAAGTAAATTCTTTTGGCAGCCTTGAGTTCCCTGAGGCAGGCAGCTTAAGGGGGCTAGGATTATCCTAGGGACATGACCTTGAGCTGTTAGAAGCCATGTTAGTGTTTGTTCGAGTCTTTACGGGTTGGCCTTGTGGCCTTGTTGAGAGGGCTCAGAGGAGCCGAATTGGAGTTTGTTCAAGGAGAGAGTCTTTGCCTAGGGCTCCCTCACAGCCCGAGTTCCGGGGAATATGGGTCTTGCTATGACTCACTCCAGTGAGCTTCTGTGCCTGGCCACCAAAGAGCCTGAGACGCCAGCCTCAAGAAGCAAGGACATCACAGTGCCCGTGCCACAAAGGGTCCAAACAGCCCGACCAACAGCTTTGTGACGCTCATGATGCAACAGGTTTTTTTTTTTTTTTTTTTTATGTGGAGACAGAGTCTCACTCAGTGGCCCTGGCTAGAGTGCAGTGATGTCATCACAGCTCATTGAGACCTCAAACTCCTAAGCTCAAGTGATCCTGCCTCAGTCTCCCAAGTAGCTAGGCTTACAGGCATGAGCCACATGCCCAGCCAAAACAAGTTTTTTAACATCAGGACGGCTTCAAGCCCTTCTTCAAGCTCTCCCTCACCTGTCCTCCTTATAACCACAAAGAACGTCCCTCATCCTCTGATTTGCCTTCAACACCGTGCTGTTCCACTTGAGGCAATCGTGAAGTGTTCCGCATGGCTGTCCTGTGCCCAGCCCACACTCCTGATGCTGGAACGCTCGTGTGGATACACAGTGACTAATACCTAATACCTAAGTGTATTCTGATACCTAATACCTAAGTGTATTCTTTTCGTTTATTAACTGTAGCTCCAACATTAGAGATGCTTCCTGCCAGAAAACTTTCAGAATTACCTCTTTTGAAGAAAAAGGTATGCGTGAGTATTTTTTTTTTTAGCAACAACAATAGTCCGACTACTAAGAACACTTTTTAAAAAAAAATCAGACATTGTGGTGAAAACGGTTTTTTACCAAAATACGGCCTATAACCTTATTTTTTAAGAGATGGGGTCTTGCTACATTGCCCAAGCTGGCCTCAAATGCCTGAGCTAAAGCAATTAGCTGGGACTACAGACATGCACCACTGCACCAGGCTGTAACCTAGTTTTAATTGTTAAGGGAACCAGATATGTGACAGAACAAAAATAGAGGCATTTGTTTGTCTGGAGAAGGGGCCAGGTCTGTTCTCCATCTCAACACCTCGGGAGCTGTGTTTGGAAATGAAGAGCTTCCAGTCTTGGCTCCAAGCTGTTCCTCCCCCTAGCAGCTTCCAGCCTCTCTCCCCTGGACAGTGTCCCTGTTTCCCTGGCCCTTGGGGTCCTCCCAGGCTGGCTTACTGTCCCAGCTCTCTAACCACTGAGCTTCAAGGCCAGGCACGCAGCTTCCCCGGTCCTCAGCAGGAGTGGGGCTCTTAGCAGAAGGGCAGGTCACGTGGTATAGGGGCCCCCTTAACAGTTTGCTGAATATGTGGATAAATAATAAAACTTCAGCTAGAGAAAAACAAAACAAAACACAGTTTGGGGTGATGCATTTTGTTCTCGCCTGAGGGAGTTGGGATTTGTGCAGTACAGTCATTCATGAATTGGGATCTATAACACAAACCCCAGCAAGACACAGAGCTTTGCAAGGGCAAGGGGAGTTATAAGAGAATCCTGCAAGAGATCCTTGCTTCCTACAACCACCTGCCTGGGCAGGCCCTGGTGGAGTACCCCCCTCTCTCCCAACCGGACCTTTCCAACCAGAGCAATGACATATTGGATAAAGGCCTCCAGGGCTGCAGCAGACAAGAGGATATCCGTAGTATTGGGACAGTTGCTGAGAAAGTGGATGACTAATGGTTACCTGTCAAATCCTTTGACAAGTCAGATTGTTCTAGTTCTTTGCTTTCCATGAACTGAAGGAGGCTCTAGTCTATTTATAAGCTGATAATCAGATAATTAAAAATAATTTTTCGTGACCAATCACTATGTAATTTTCAGCATATAACTCAGAAGGAGTGGAATCTTTATGACAAAACACCTTCCATTTACATGTATTTATTTATGTAAAAAAGTTTTCCTCCATGCTTACATATATAAAAAAATTAGGAATATAATTGATATTGAATCCTACCTCATGCTATCTATAAGTAATATTCATCCATGTATGTATAAAATAATTTGAAGAAAAACCTCAGTATCATTCATTGCATTGTAAAATGTGCTTCTAATAAATGTATATTTTCACTAATTATGATATTTATCAAAAATTATATGAATTGAGTGTTAATAATTACAATAACCTTATGAATTGAGTGTTAATAATTAAAATAACTCAATCTGAAAAAATCATTTAACATTTAGAGAACTGTTTACAAAAATTAAATTGTAAGTTTTTAATATATATTTTTTGGTTACAAAAAAACTGATAGTGTGATTTATGAAAGACTTTTAAGCATAAAAAATTATAATAAAATTCTGTGGAGGAAGTGGAATTAAAATAGGAGTTGAAGGAGAAAAAAGAATGCTATAAAATTCAGCTGTCCAGGAGGAGCTTGTTTACACATTTTTAAATGTGGAGGATGGCAGATATCAAATTTTTAAGGCTGTTTAGATTCCACTGGACACATTTAAAAAGAGCATGTAATTTTTGTAATGTCAACATATGCCACATGCTGAAACTATTTCAATGTATGATTATAAAATGTTAAATGTCAACTTAAAAATATGCAGGAGGGTGTGTGGCTAACAGCACTCTCTCAGGGAGTGAGAGCACAGAGGCTTGCAGACCGTGGTGGGCAGAGCCAAGACCAGAAGGCTGTGTTCTTGAGGTCCCGAAAAGGCAAATGTTGATGTCACTAGGAAACAGGGACCAGTGAGAGACATCAGGGATTGCTCTGTTGAAATATATGCCCAAGGAACTATTAAAAACCCTAGATAATATAAGTGATGTAATTTCTGGTATATTGCAAATACACACACACACACATGCATATGTATGTATATATATACAGTATATGTTACTCTTTTAAATGTACATAATATAATCTAAATACTCTAGTAATATGAAATACAACATCATCCTTTAAAAAATACACAAACAAAACCTTTGACAACTGGAGATTGTACTTTTTTTCTTCTATGTTTATTTTTTCCCTCTTTTCCATCCAATTTCATATGAATATAATTGATTTTTTGCTTGAATGTCTTTTATTGATTATGCTATCACACTTGTCTGCCACAAAACATACATAAACTGATCAAAACAACAAAACTATTAAAATTGTTATCAAGTAATTATTAAAATTGTGTTAGAAATACATCCCTTGAGGAAACAGATGAGAATTCTTTTCCAATTAGCTCATGTCTCCATGGATGAATGTTGCTTAGTGTTGGAATGTGGTGGAATTCAGCACCAAATCCATTCTCTTGCTCTAGGGACCCCAATCCCCGAGCTGCAGACCAGTACCTGTCCCTGGCCTGTTAGGGACCGGGCTGCAGAGCTCTGCCCTCCCCACCCTCCATCTGTGGAAAAACTGTCTTCCATGATACTGGTCCTTGGTGCCAAAAAGGTTTGGAACTGCTGCTCATGTTAGCTTTTCATAGATGTAGCACCGAGAAGTCTTGATAAAAATGGGCTGATTCTCATTACCACGATGATCTTCAATTCAATTCTTTGGGTGTCTTTGGAGTTGAATGCCCCAAATCACGTAATAATCCATCATTATAAATTATTTTCATTCTGCTGACTGCTTCTTTCATTTTTATTAAAAGTAAAACCTGGAGACTACATTACTAGCCATGGAGTTTGTTACCAGGTCCGTAAAGTCATTTACTTTCTCAGTTTCTGAGAGGTATACGAGAAAAAGCCTTTGTCAGGCTTAACAATATTAGAAGGTAATTTTCCAGAAAAAAAGGCAGTATCATCATTCTCATACATTTATGAAATGACCACATGTTAAAGAGTCCATTTAACAAATTATCAGTGAAGGACCTAGTAAGGTATTACAACCAGTCAAAGGAGAATCTGAGCACAGACTTATTTATAGATCAAGAATATTGATAGGAATGTGCAAAGGGAGGCAAAACGGCCTCTTCCCCTGATCGTCTGCGGGACTGAGTTTACATGACTACAGATGTATGTGTTTTTCATTGCTGTCAGTTGTCTCCAATTACTGAATTGTAAAATAGCCCAACAGCAAGGAAAGGCTAGAATAGTATGCAGTACGCTCTAGGGTCCAGACCATGCGTAGACCTCCTCTGAAGCACAAAGTTTCTACAATGGCTATCCCTATTTCTTTTCCACTTTTAGGCCCCTAATTAAGGGTTGGGAAAATTGAAACATTAATCTCAAAAACACCTTTGTGAAACAATTTTTGATAAGACACTTTTATCACATACAGTCATCCGTTGGTATGCATGGGGAATTGGTTCCAGGACCCTGGCAGATACCAATCCATAGATGCTCAAGTCCCTGATATAAAACAATGTAGAATTTGCATATAGCCTACGCACATTCTCCCATATCCATTAAATCATCTCTAGATGACTTACAATACCTCTTACAATGTAAACAATACATTGTAAATAGTCTTTACACTGTATTGGTTTTTATTTGTATTATTTTTTATTGTTGTATGGTTATTTTTGTTGTTTTTTTAAAATATTTTTGATCAGCAATTGGTTGGATCTACTGGATGAAGAACCCATGGACATGTAAGGCCAAATGTACTTTGAAGCTATAGATTTAGATCACCTAATCTATGGAAAATGTCTGCCACATTGACTGAACAGTCAAACCATCAGTCTCATCCTAGTTAACTTCTGTTAGAAAAAAAGTAGACGATTTTTATACACAATTAAATGAATTAGCATGCATTTTGGGGAATATTACAAAAAATATTGAGAAATAAATCATGGAATCCACCTCTTACGACCACTAATAGCAATGAAGATTAAAACAATACTGGTGAAATATAATTCTATTATCCATTCTATTAAGTTATAAAAACAGGATAACAATGCTGCTTAGCATCCCTTAACTTGTAATAATAAAATATTATGGAACTAGGCTTACATATATGGATGAAAAGTATAGGAAAAACCATGGCATCCCTTTAGTAAATGTGTAGGCAAGCATGCCCTGAACGCCAGTGTCTGGCTTGAGGAGTAATTAAATAAGAATTATTTTTTTAAATGCCAGAAGAAAATTCCATCTTTTAAAAAGACGAAGTGGCCAAACTTTTCCTCGGTCTCACCCCTAGGGTATAATTTTTATTTTTTATTAACAAAAAGCAGATTATATTTAACATTTAATCTAATCAAATAAAATTATGCCATTGGAATATTTCATGATCTTATTTGATGATGTAAGTTTGATTTCCTTATTAAATGACACACCACATCTGAAAGAAAGCTCGTAAATATAAATAGGTAGATCTGGTATATCTTGTGGTGCCGAGAAAACATTGTATATACAACAGAAAGAATCAGCATCATTAACATGTACTGCTCCTGCTTTTTGGAGAGACTTTTCTTTTTGCTAATGACATCTCTACTAATGAACTAGGCTGAAATAATAAAAGATATTTCTGGAATCCGGCACTTTCTTTGCTTTACGCTCACAGGACCTTCAATCAGGAGCTATGTGTCCTTTGACAGTAATTTTTGGGGGGCAGTGGTGGGGTTGAAAAGGGTGCAGTCACTGCCACTGCCGCCCTACAGGCACGCTGAATTCCCAAACTTCCAACGCACACCCCGGCCCCGCTTATGGGGACAGTGTCAATGGTGACAGCACTGTGCACAGCAGGAGGAGACAGGAGCCTGAGGCAGGCTTGCAGCGTTTCATCCGCTAATGAGGGATTATATTTAGAAGGTCTCTTGGTTTGGTTGCCTTTTACACTCTTTTTTAAGACTGGGGTGGGTGAGGCACAAGCCCTGCTTTTGGTCCACGGAGAAGGCGTTCTGGAAGGCCATTCTGTGCTAACAGGCAGCAGAGATAGGAGGAAAAACCTGGAGAACTTACACAACTGACACCCTACCACTGCCGCCACCCATGCTCTTCCCCGAAAGGCACCGCCCACCCTCAGGATTGGCTTAAAGGCGTCTGAGAAGAGGGAGCAAAGTGCTGATGTACCCTAGGTAGGGCCTCAGACCCAGACCGAGAGCCGGTCAGTGTCCATCACCTGGGCGCTGGCTAGACAAGCCCCTCCTCGAGGTCACCCTGACCTACTGAAGCCGAAGCTCTGGAAGCAGCCCCAGCAATCTGCTTAGGAAGCCCTCCAGGCGGTTCTGATACACACGGAAGTTTGAAAACCTCTGTCTCCTTTCCCGGCACAACAGTCCTTACACTCTGCTCTTCTGGCTGGTCGGCAGCAGGGACTTACCTGGGGACTGGGATATGTCGGATCCTGGTCCTCAGCAAGCTCTCCCACGTGTTTCCTCTGCGGGTGGGGTCCCACTGAGCCCCACAGCCCTGTCCCCTCTGCTCTGCAGGACTCTGACTTTCCCTGTTCCCCACACACTGCCTTATCAGATCCAGCTCCATGGGGAATCAGGACCTTAGCTGGCTCCGAGCAGATTTTTCCACTGGTGGAGAATTTAGGGATGTGGGGGGTGGGGGTGGCAGGGAGGCAGAGTGATATGTTTCACCCAAGAAATCCCAACAAAACACAAGGGTAATGCTGAATATTTTTAATACTGATGGATAGAAAATGAGTGAAGCACGTAAAATGAAATACAATCTCTTAATAAATATGAAGAAATCTCTCTCTCAAGTATAAAAGTGTAAATGAGGAAAATAGCATTTTGCCTATTGTCAAAGATTGAAGGAAAAAGGGAGATAATAGCCAGTATTAAAAAGGGTTGCAGGAAAGATAGAGGAGTAGCTTTTTATCCTACTGCTGTGACTGCCCATCACTGAAGGACTGTATTTCTGGAGAGCAACTGGCAAAATGGATCAAGAATCAGGCAAATGCTTACCCTTTAAAGTCATATTTTACTTCTAAGCATTTTGCCTACAAAAATAATGCACATACAGGTTTTTCTACAAGCATATTAATTTTAGGATCATTTATTAATGACAAAAATTGCCCATAGTGTATTAACAAAAGGAGAATAGTTACATTTATTAAGATACACTCATTTAATAAATATTATGCATCCATGCCCAATCTGTGTTCAAAGAAAATTTAATGACATGTTAGAACTGCTGACAATATGTTATGTGCAAAGAGTGGGATCCAAAACCTCACGTACAACATACATTTAATTTAGGGAAGAGAGAAATCAAGCTCTGAGTTTTCTTCTGTTTGACTTGCATTCATTCTCCTAATGTGCCTTTACCATGCTGAGTGAACACTGTATACTTCAACTGACCAGCATTTTGAGGGATCTCGTGTGGAAACTGCTGGCTGGCCAAAGGTTGATTGGCAGCTCCATCATTGCAGTGTTTGGGCAATTGTTTGAATGTTTTCATTACATCTTGTCCTTATTATTTTAGAAAAGAGATGGAAAATGGAACTTACGAAAGTGCTGTGGCAAGATTTGTCATTCTCACAAATGCAATGAAATCAACATGAAGTTGGAAATCTGAAGTGGGCTATTAGCCATCATCATACCTGCTTTGAATTAGTCTGTATGCTCAATTGCTTAGAAAAGATTCAGAATTAATGATGATGTTCATAATGACAGAAATATGGATATTGTGTCTGACACGCAAGATTCAATTGGAGATTTGTAATATTCTTTGTGTTGTGTTTAAAAGTAGAAATAAGCCTGTGTGCAGAGAAAAATTTTGGAAGGCAATACACTAGAATATTAAAATATTAAAACTGCTTTCAGATGTGTTTTCTAAATATTCTCAAGAGGATATAATACCTTTATAATCAGATAAAGCATTAAATGTTATTTTTTAGGGGGGAAGAAGAAAGTGCACCCTATTAACCTGATAAAATGTAACTGAATGTAATAAAGTTGATAATAAGATGATGCTCTTTTCTGGGGCTGTTCTGGCTTGTCAATATTCCTTTTAAAATGTAGCCTTCAAAGACTAACACAATTCTCCAGATGTGGTTGATTGCCTGGGGGATATGAGGAGATTAGATGGAATCAAAGAATCTCAGAATCATGTAGATGAGCAGCTCCTTCCTGTGCGAATGCCTTATACTGTCAGTGCATCAGTATTAATTTGCTTTTATATGAGAGCCCTTCAGTTATATGAAGGCATCTATCCTGTTCCTTCCTCTATTTTTTCCTGAAATTCACCGATGTTTATAATGCACCAGGCACTATAATACACACTAGGCTCTTTACTATTATTTAATATTTTCTCTTTTTCAGGCCGAATATGTTTAGCTCTTTCAGTTGTTTCTCCTGTGACATAATGTTGGGTACTCTCACTGTCTTGAACCTTTTAACTTGTTGATGCCCTTTAACATGTGACAACCAAAATTGACACAAAAATGGCCTTACTCATGCAGAGTACAAAGGGAGAGTCACCTCTATTTCATTCTTGTCCTTGCCATGGCTTCAGTGATTCTGTTGTGAGAGTACACCTGTGCAGACTGGAGCATGGACCAGGTTTGCTTAAGGGCATGCTCAGTTCACAGATGTAGCCTAAGCCCTGTACCTGCAGACACATGGGCTCTAAATTGGTCCCTTATCCTCTCTTCTCCTCATGCCCCCCTCCTTTTTCCATGCTGCAATTGGCTTTCAGAATTCTTTCTCTCTCTCTCTCTCTCTTTTAAAATGTTTTCTGTTTTATAGAGATGGGGTCTTGCTATATTGCCCACGCTGGTGTTGAACTCCTGGCCTCAAGTAATCTTCCTGCCTCACCCTCTGAAAGTGCTAGGATTACAGGCATGAGCTACTGTGCTTGGCCTCTCTCTTTTTTTTTTTTTTAAAAAAAACTATTTTATTGAGGTATGATTAATAGACAAAAATCTGTATGTATTTAATGTATGCAACTTGATGAGTTTGGAGGTAAGTATATGCCATGAAACCATTACCACAATCTGTGCCATAAACATGTCTATCTATCACCTCTAAAAGTTTCTTCCTGCCCTCTATTTATTATTTGTGATAATAAGATCTACCCACTTACTAAAATTTTAAGTATACAATATGGTATTGTTCACTATAGGCACCATGCTATACAGTAGATCTCTAGAACGTATTCGTCCTGTGTAACTGAAGCTTTGTACCCTTTGACCAACACCTCCTCATTTCCCTATCCACTCAGCCCCTGGAAACCACCATTCTACTCCCTGCTTCTACAACTTGGGCTATTTTAGATTCCACATATAAGTGGTGTCATGTAATATTTGTCCTTCAGTGTCTGCCTTATTTCACTTAGTCTAATATCCTCCAGGTTCATCCATGTTGCCACAAATAACATGATTTCCTTCTTTTTTAAGGACAAATAATATTGGTGCATTTATTTTTTTTTTTTTTAGTTTTTTTTTCTTTATTGAAGTATGCTTTACGTATCATGCCTTTACTCCATTTTTTTTTCACAGTTTCCCTTTTATTAACATCCTTCGTTCATGTGGTACATTTGTTATAATTGATGAACCAACATTGATACACTATTAACTAAAGTTCAGAGTTCCCACTAGGGTTCACTTTTGTGTTGTATTTTACATTCTGTGGGTTTTGTGAATTTACCGAGATGTACAGTTAATCACATAAATCAGTTTTAGAGGAATTCCTTTTATTTCTTTATCTATTCATCTGTCTATAGACATTTAATTTCCTTCCATGTCTTCACTATTATGAATAATGCTGCAATGAACATGGCAGTTCAGATATTTCTTCAAGATCTTAATTTCAATTCCTTTGTATATATATCCAGAGTGGGATTGCTGGATAATATAGTAGTTCTATTTTTAATTTTGAGGGGAGCCTGCATACTTTTTTCCACAGTGGCTGCACCGTTTTACATTCCCACCAATAATGTAAAAGGTTCCCTCTTACCTACATTCTTACCAACACTTGTTATCTTTTGTTTATCTCTTTTGTGGTTCCATATGATTTTAGAATTGTTATTTCTATTTCTATTTAAAAAGTCATTGAGATTTTAATAGGGAGTTCATTAAATCCATAAATTGCCTTTAATTTGAAGAATTCCCTTTAGCACCTCTTGCAAGGCAGGTCTATTGTTGATGAACTCCCTCAGTTTTTGTTTGTCTTAGGAAGTTTTTTTTTTTTTTTTTTTTAACCTCTACTTTATTTTTAAAAGATAGTTTTGACAGTTTTTATAACAAAGAATAATATTCTTTCTTGGCAGTTTTTTTTGTCAGCACTTTGAATATATCATCTCACTTTCTCCTATCCTGCAAGGTTTCTGCTGAGAAATCCATTGATATTTTTATGAAGTTTCCCTTATATGTGATAAGCTGTTTTTCTCTAGCTGCTTTCAAAATTCTCTGAATTTGATTATTTGTCTGGTGTAGACCTCTTTACACTCATCCTATTTGGCTTCATGAATCTGGATGTACATTTTCCTCTCCAGATTTGGGAAGTTATCGGCCATTATTTCTTTAAATAATCTATCTACCACTTTCTCTTTCTCTTCTTTTGTAGGACTCCCATAATGCATATATTCATTTGCTTGATGGTGTCCAATAAGTTCCCTAGGTGTTCTTTACTCTTTTTCCTTTCTGTTTCCCTGACTGGATAATTTCAAATGACCTATCTTTAAGTTTATTGATACTTTTTTCTTCTGCTTGATCAAGTGTGCTGTTGAAGTTCCCCTTGGAATTTTTCAGTTCAGTCACTGAGTTTTTCAGCTTCAGAATTTTTTTTTTTATGGTCTCTGCCTCTTTGTTAAAGTTTTCATTTTGTTCATCTATCATTTTCTTGATATCATTTGATTGTCTATCTATGTTTTCTTATAGCTCACTGAGCTTATTTAAAATGCTTATTTTGAATTATTTTTCAGGCATTTCATAAATCTCCATTTGAGATTTTTTGTAGGTTTTCTTTTCTTTTTTTGGTGGGCTTTTTGTGTGTGTGTGTTTGTTGTTGTTGTTAAGATCAGTTACTTGTATCTTATTGTATTCCTTTGGTGGTATCATGTTTCCCTGGTTCTTTGTGATTCTTATGGGCTTGCATTGGTGCATGTACCTTTGAAGAAGCAGTCACCTTTTCTTGTCTTTAAAGACTGGTTTTAGCAGGGAAACCCCCTCAGCAGTCAGTGTGGCCAGAAATTCTGCTGCCAAAGTTCAGGGCAGGTGAGTATGCTGCTGTGGGCCATGGGCCGGCTGGTGAGATCAGTGTGCTGGTTGTTGAAAGGCCCCCCTGTTTTTATTCTTAGCTGTCCCCAGATGATCTAGCCTTGCTGATTTATTTAGTGTTCTGGGTGAATCACGACAGAAGTGGCCCTCTCAGGTAGCACATGAAATGGCTAGGGAAGAATCTCATGCCCACTTTACTGTCTCTTTCTCCTGTGGGAGAACTTATGGGCCAAAGGGATCTTTCTTGGTGCTGCACAATGCTGGCTTGGGGAGGGTTGATGTGGGTAAAGCGAAAGTATTCTTCTTACCATTTTCAGTGTGTATTTTTCATTTTAGTGTCCATCAGGGTACTGTATCCCCTCACCTGGAATCCAGAGCTCTCATAAAGACAATTTTATCTATGGATGTTTATTAAATCAGTGTTTCTGAAGGGGAACAAGGGCTGAGACCTCCTGTTCTGTCATCTTGCTGATGTCACTGCCAGAGTTTTCTTTCTTAAACAGAGTTACCCCCTTGAATCCCCTGGGGTGTTTTCCAGCACGTACTGTTGTGTCCAAGTACTTTGGGGACATTTCTCCCAGTTGATGGTTTACTCTGACTAGCCTTTCCAGCTCTACTTTCTTGCTAATGATTTCCTGTTTGTTGCTACAGTCATGGGGTACTGGTTCTCACCTGAGGGAATGATAGATTTAACACCCATGGAACATTTGAAAATATATGAAGACAGTCAGTTTTGGTCGTCCTGATTTGGGAGGGTATCCTACTAGCATTTAGTGGGTAGAGGCAGGAATGCTGCTAAACATAAAATACACATGACAGTCCTTCACAACAAAGAATTACTGAGCCCAAAGTGTCAGTCGTACTGAGGTTGAGAAACCCTACTCTGTGGGTATTATTAGTAAATAATTTATAAATGTCAAGTGCTTAGAAGGTCTCTGAGGCAATAGTGAGTCCTCACTAGCTATTATAGGGATGGTTTGAATGATGGTGGCCTCTCTCAGAGCACTTATCCCATTGTTTGTACCAAACTATTAATAGTTCTTGACATTCCATTTCACATTTAACTGTAAACTGCACAGAGGCATGTGAAGATCATATGAGCATCAACCCTCCTCTACTGACATAGTCCTCTGTGCATACTTAAGGACTCCTACATGAGACTGAAGCAGTAGAAAGTGCTAATCCCCTGATAGGGGATGAACACCCCAAGTACTGCAATTCTAAGGCTCAGTTGGAAGAAAAGAGGTTGTTGGAATGCATTTATGATTAATATCACAAATTTTAAATTCCTACAGTTAAGCCAATTTGAATTAGGCAACAGAAAAAGTACACAATTATCCTATTTTATAAAGGAAACAGAAATTCTCTTTTGTCTGTTTCATGTATAAATTTGGATGTGACCTATAGAAGTGTGAAGATACGGTTTCCACACCAGCGTCAGATCTTCTCAGTGAGCTCAGCGTGTAGGAGTAGAGGGGAAGCCCGACCAAAGGAGATCTTACTCTACATCTGCACCTCTCAGGGGCTTCTGTGGAAACATGTGATCCCAACAGGCTCTCAGTGGCTCTACCCACCCCAGTAGCGTTACCTCATGTCCCTGCAAAATAAAACCTTTTGTATCATGAATGTAGCTCTCTCTTGGGAACCTAGGACATGCTTAACTGTGCAAGAAACTGGATGATTCAAGGAGAATTTTAAATATTGACCTAACTTTCAAAGGACAAAAATAGCTGTCTTTGAAAGTTCTCAAGAGTGTTTCAGGGCTCTGGGAAATTTTAGTTCTTAAAATAATACTGCAATCACCCATTTGGTCTTAGGGGTGCCTGTATGCCGTGGAGATCGGAAGGGTGGAGAGCAAGTCCCAAAAATCTCTTTTCCATCTCTACTCCACTGAAGGATGTGGTTGGGCTTTTTTTGGACTTGAGCTGCCAAAGCTGAAAAGTGCCTTGCTCCACCCCAGAGGAATGTGTTTAAAGTCCTTTATAGAACCCTCTTGTTTCCTGGTCTGAAAGGGAGATTGTCCTGGAGCACAGCAGGGTTGTCACATACGTGAGGTACTAGCTGTCCCACTCCCAAACATTAGCAAAGCATAGTGCTATGAAAATAAATGTGGAGCACACGGCAGTCTGCCCCACGGGCTCCCCGGCACAGCTCACAGGCTGTTGCTGAAGGCTTATGAATCCCAGAATTGACTGGGAGCAGAGAATCTCAGGGAACACCCATCTCCTCCCCCTGCTCCTTCAACTCTCACCTTTTGGCACATTACTCAGGAAGAACTAAATCCCACACGATCAGGACGGGGGTTCCTGTGTTCTGAGCAGCTTCTGATGTGCTCTTTAAAGCTGTAGATGCTAATATTTCCCTGAAAAATGATTAGTATTTCATAGCAGTATACCCACTCAAGAAATCGATTAAGTCAATACAGCCTCCTGCCTAGATTGCTGCACACCTCAGGCCCTTTGCTGAGGTGGGGCACATGGTGACGTCTGTCCCCTCTCTCACTGCCTTCACTCTCCCCGACAGCTCCTGGCCACCCTGACCCTCAGGTCCCATAATGCCATGGACTTCGGGGCTCATCTGGAGTTTACAAACTAACACTGCCACGAGGAATGTGACACAGTGCTAACCGCAGAGGCAGAGGTTCTGACCTCAACTCTGTTTTACATGCGGAGTCTTAACTGCAGCCACATGAAGAGGGTAACATACGTGTGACCTGAAGGACGTGGCAGAGCTCTGTGCATTTGCTGCCCACGGAGGGCGGTCATTCAGGTGGCTTGGTGGCATCTGTGGCCAGCAGCCTCTGCCACCCCCATCTCGGGCCCCTGACCCTGAGGCCGTCCTCTGCTAAGCCTTTCTCCTCTAGCGAAACGCATTCCTCATGAGCCATCTACTTCTCAGGCTTAGTGTCGCCATCCGCCCTCCTTCTCGCCAGAGCAGCTCTCCACCCTCTCTTCTGATGACTCTCATCCTCTCTCAAATTCCAATGGATCCAGCCTGTACCTATACGCGGATTAGCAAAAGCTGGTGCTTACGTTGCCACCATCTCTTAAGCCCTGGGGGAAGGCTGTAGAGGGTCCTAGCTCTGTTGAATGCCTCTGACCAGCGGACACGACTTGGGCACAGGACACCGGGCAGGGTGGGCTACAGTGAGGTTTTTCTCTGCGAAGGCGAAACGTGCAGAGGCCTGGAGTGTGCCGTGGGCGACAGTGCCACCTGGTGGTGCATGGCCTGCATCGCCAAGTGCAGGACACGATTTGTTGCAAATGTAGCACTGAGGACGCAGTCGCTTCTGGCCTTCTGCTGGTTGCAAAACTCCCTCTAGGGATAAACACTTGATAAAAATGGCTTAATCTGAGACACACTGCCTTGCTTTTCATTTGGGATTCATTTCCTGGATTTTGAATAAAGATGTCATTTTTATCGAAATGTCTAGCCTTATTTTACATATGTTCCTTGAGAAGTGTCTTATTTATTGAAAGATGAAAGCACTTATGTTTCTAATATGAAATCACTCTTTGATCACTTGCTGTGGATGGCAGCCATTGCCAAATCCATTTATCTGTTTTTTATTGGAAAAAAAATCGCATAAAGAAAAATCTCTTCCTTTAAATTTGTATTTGATAAAAAGATGGTTCTAAGAAATGAAAACGCTCTGTGTCTAAATCTAATAATCAATCATCAAACAGTTGAGAAAGGCTGAAGGATGGGCTCATAGAAGGCAGGGGAGAGGCCTGAGGATGAGGATGCCCCAGCACAGTCCAAAGGATACAAGGAGGGACAGAAACGGCCAGGCAGCAAGCAATATGGAAGACAAAGCTTGGGCTTTAGAGCGTGCACACCCTTGTTTGAATCCCAGGACACACAATGTACACCCACCCCGTGGTTGAGCTTGTCCTCACCCCACCACTTAATTCATAAGGAGGGTTCTGATGTTGATGTGGAAAATGAATTAAATTTCATATGGCATATTTGGTAGGTAAGACACAAAGGTTTTCTAATTAAATTTATTTATAATAACATTATATCTTCTGACAAAGAAGTATTCTTATCTGAAGCCAGCGTTTGCAGTGGGAGGAATTAGAGAAGGAGGATGGGCTCCATCCTGGCTCTGGGAATTCCAAAAGAGTCTGGGAGACAGCTGGAGAGTTTGTTCTCCTGATGACATGACTATTTGTCACAGACTCCTGAAGAACGTCACTAGCATTCTAAATGCACAACTCATGTGCGTCATGATTTCATTTCTCTTAAAACCTGTGATTTTCCCATGAACAATTTCTCATCATAAAAATAAACTTAATCTGTTATCCTCCAAGCAAGAATAATACAATGTTCTGTGCTCATGTGAGAAGCAGTCATGGAGACCTTTGTCCCACACTGGGGTCTAAAGACATTTTAAGCCAGCTACTTAAGAAATATATATATACATAGTAACTGATTTTGACAAAGAAGAACTTTCATTTGGACACTTAAAGATAAAATGTAGTGTTCTACAAGCCCCCAAAAAACATTTCCTGATTTTCCCCAGTTTTGTTTGTGTTTGATATTTTATGGCATATTGGTACCAAGATATATGTATTTAGTCAAGTGAATTTATTAGGAAATGTATTTTAGTGACAAACACTAGGAGTTTTATAGAGATTGAGAATAATATTTCAAATTGGCCTGGAGATTAGCAATTCAACAATATAAATGTCCAGTATTTGTCTTTTCAAGAGTTTTAACTCTCCAAGGGGTCTCAATAGCTCATCTTTCATTTTTATTTGAGGCAATAAAATCTTATTTGTTTGAAATGGTTTGGATCTAGAAAGGTCAGACAGATCCATCCTGATGTCTCTAGTCACCATCTCCCTGCACCCCCAGCAGCCATTCCCACGCTGGCATCACCTTTCCTAGCCTTGGGTGACGTCCCTCAGGTGCCTCCCAAGTACGTTCCAGCAGTAATTTTAGACTAATAAATGTCTTTCTTCCATTTACACACACTATTCCGTAAGTATCTTTAGATCTCATCTAGACTAATAAAATATAAAATAATTCAAAAGTATTACTGAATTAATGGTGTTTTTTCCTTTTTATGTGTGTCCTTTTAAATTGAAGATACCAAAAGTACAACCCTGATATTTGCTATAAAGCCTGAAAAATATGGCTAGAAATGTCCTGGTTTCTTGTTTTAAGCACAAACTCTACCAATAACAGGACTTGGGAAGTCATTTCTATTGTTTTTTCCTGTACACCATAATTATGTGCCACTTTTGCTAGTGATTTTAAGACAAGTGAATTATTATACTCATAGCATTCAATTCATGGATGATAAAAACATGCAACTCAGTGGGCATCATGGCACTCCCATGCCATTTGAGTGTGACTCTGGCCCCCAAAGGGCATCTGAAGAACCTGAAGCATCTTCAGAATCCAGGTGTGTTGTTTCGTATACATCATTCGAGGGTCCCTCTCTCTCCCGAGGGCTATCCTTGGGACTCTTGGCCGATCAGCCCTGGGGACAAGGGGCAAGCGTGCACTGGGATGGCTGCAGTGCTGTCCTCATTTGGCACATGTGGTACAGCATCAAGCCCCACACGTTTCAATAGGAGGACCTTCTCAGAGGTTCTTCCTGGGATATAATTGGGGTGGAGTCTCCAAAAGAAGGCCAGAGGGTGTTGGAAAAAAGAGAAGTCCGTGTCTGAAGAAACATGAGTACTAAAGAGAGAACTTGAGGGAATCCAAGCTGCAACCATGATTAAAGGAAGAAAGAAAGAAAGAAAGAAAAGGCAGTAAACTCTCTTCCAGCCTCTTCTTTGGAGCCTCAGAACAGGTCCTCCCCGTCCAGTGGGTGCCCACCTGGGCCAGGAGGAGGACACGCTATCTTGGAAGCAGAGACTTGAGCCCTCACCAGACACCGAGCCTGCTGGCACCTTGATCTTGGACTTGCCAGCCTGCAGAACTGTGAGAAAATAAATTTCTGTTCTTTATAAATTACTCAGTCTATGTTATTTTTTTATAGCAGCACAGATGGACTAAGAGACCCTCCAACCTCGAAGGTGCAGGGCCAGCTCCCCAGGAGGTCAGGTGCGGTGGCAGCTTGCTTGGAAGGAAGTCAGAGAATTGTGCTTAAGTGTTTGAAAACAAGCTCCAACTTTTCTGTGATGTCAATTGAACAGTCAGATCTGCTTAACCATACGTCACCTTCAGTGTTTTCAGTGATCTTAATACTTCTGTGCAAGGAAGAAATGCAACATATATTTTAATGGCAGAGGAGATTAAAGGGCAGAAGTCAAAGAAGTGTGCAAAGACAGAGTTTCTACTCATTGTTATGACACTTTCTATATTTTAATAATAATTATTAATGAAGTGTGTGATAATCTTGGTCTTGTGCGTTTGGAAAAAGTTGATGCTAAAAACCTTGCAAATGTGATTTTTTACATCAAATTTCTACCAAAGAAACAGTTGTGCATGGAGAAATACGTGGATCTGCAATTCATTTATTTCAACAAATGATAAGTTAAATTTAGCTATAACCTTATATGATAAATTGTCAGGACTATTTTGAAACATTGAAGATGATTTCTTAAGATAATAGCCTGACTTGCTTCATTCTGGACGAAAGCTAAAATGAATATCCTGAACCTGCTGAAGTTACATACCTTGGTAAGACTGGTTTCTCTACTATGGGTGTTATTCAAAGTATGGAAACTGTTTGGATATCTCCTTTCTTCTGCAAGTAGAGTTGTCATGGATCCAGCCTAATTTAATAAGTTAGCAAGCAATCTTATTTGTCACATAAAAACTTTAAATATTGCAATATACAGTATTCATTCAAAGTCTGCCTTTAGATGTTTAATACAGGGAGCGACCGACTCATTAATAACTTTTTGTTTAGTTACAATTGCAGAACAACAGTTATGAGTGTAATAATTGTCTACACAAATCACCTGTATGCACACTCCCCCAAAAAACTGTTTTTAAAAACCTGTTCTTCTTCTCATGTTCAGTTTGTTCTGATTATATTGCATTATGTTTAATTATGTAATATGTAATTTTATGTGTATTTAGCTTGGTAATAAGAAAGGTTTGGGTTAATATTTTGTGTTTCTTTGTGGTTTTATTTACTTTTTTAATAATTCATTTTAATTGTAGTTTTGCATTATTGCATTTTACAAAAGTGTCTCTCTGCAACGATTGGAGAAAGAAAAAAGTTTCTTCAGCACATATAATTTAGAACACAATACTGCCCCAACCCTTTTAAATAATATGATTTATTTCACTTTTTGAATACTTTTACAGGTTTAAAAAAATTAATTAAAAAGGTTAGTTAAAAACATTCCCAAATATTTTGTTTTCCACATCTCAAGTTTCCACATTTCTCGTTCCCCCAAAGGTAATTATTGTTAACAATGACTTCTAAATCCACGAGGAGGAGCTTTATATGTATAAGAGCAGATACAGGTATATATTGCTATTTTTCCCATCTTTACACATGTCATACCGTATATACACACTGGGCTGCATCTTGCTTTTTAAGCATTTAGCATTATATTTTGGAGTATCTATATTATTATATGGAGACCTTTATGATATTGGATATCACAGTGGCTCACTAGGATAAACAGTGCTGCCAGGGATCATCCCATACCGAGGTCTTCCCAGGGTTTTTGTTTGCTTAAGCACGAATCATCTCAAACCCATACTGAGTCCTTGTTCTCTAAGGTGAGGATCTTCCCATACTCATGGCATCTGAGGGTCCTTGTTCTCTTAGGAAGACATTAGGGTAAACCATAGTGACTTACTTCTCTTGGATGCTCTCCTGGATAACACAACAGAAGGTGTTGTGGGTCTTGCTGGTCTACGTCTCTCCAACCCTGGGGCTCACTCCCTGAGATGCTATAGTTTTCTGAATAATGGTCTCCAGGGATACCAGGTCCTAATCCCTGGGTCCTATAAATGTTTCCCTATCTGGAAAAACATTTTTGCAGATGTGATTAAGTTAAGGATCTTAAAAAAGGGAGATTATCCTGAATTATCTCTGTGGGCATTAAATCCTATCACATGTATCCTTGTAAGAGGGAGAGAAGGGAGATTTAACTTCATCCAGAAGAAAAGGTGGCCATGTGACCACAAAGGCAAAGACTGGAGTGATGTGGCCACAAGCCGATGGATGCCAGCAGACATCAGAAGCAGGAAAATGCAAGGAATGAATTTTCACCGGAGCCTCTGGAGGGAGTCGGCCCTGCTGATGCCTGGATTTCAGCCCAGTGATACTGATTTTGGATTTTTGGTATCCAGAACTGTAAGAAAATAAATTTCTGTTGGTTTGAGCCACCAAGTTTTTGGTAATTTGCTACAGGAGCCACAGGAATCTAATACACACACCTACTTGGGTCCCGTCATGTTCTGTGATTCCTGCTTTCCTGGGACGAGCAGACTGCCCCATGCTTTTTGGCCATCCTCACTGGTGCTGGACACCAGTCACATTATGTAACCCACTGGTCATATGCAAAGCACCTGTAAATGTTACTGGGGGCGGGGTCAGTTCTTTTGTTTACACCTCCTCCCCATCTCTTATGCTTTAATGTCTATGCCTCCGAGATCTCTTCTCTCCAACCTTCACAAATGCTAGAAAGGCAGTCACTTTTCACTTCTCTTTGCCTCCCATCAATCGGCATGTCCCATGAAGCTCAGCAAGATGCTGGTAAGTGTATGTCTACAGGTAGTGGAGACATTCTATATGTACTCCAGGGCTCAGTAAAATAGTTTTAGGAAATCTAAAGTTCAAAATGCTTTCGTAAAAAATGGGTGACCACAACAAAGGGAAACATAAGCCCCTTCTTTAAAAAATTATGATGATAAAAAACATAAAATTTATCATATCAAACATTTTTAAGTGTACAGTTCAGTAATGTTAACTATAGGCATATTGTCATGCAACAAGTTTCTAGAACACTTTTATCTTGCAGAACTGAAGCTATACCCATTCAACAACTCCCCATTTCTCCATGCCCTCCCCCACACCCAGCTCCTGGAAACCACCAGGGTACTTTCTGTTTCTGTGTGTTGGACTAATTTAGATACCTTGTATAAGTGGAGTCATACAGTATTTGTTGTTTTGTGACTGGCTAATTTCAACTAGTATTAATGTCTTCAAGGTTCATCTGTGTTGTAGCATGTCATAAGACTTATTTCTTTTTTAAGGCTGGATAATATTCCACTGTATGGATATACCACATTTTCTTTATCCTTTCATATACTGATAAACACTTTGGTTGCTTTTGCCTCTTAGCTATGGTGAATACAGTTGTAATTAACACGAGTGTGCCAATATCTCTTGGAGATCCTGCTTTCAATTCCTTTGAAGGTGGGATTGTTGAATCATATGAAAATTCTATTTATAATTTTTGAGGAACATTCATACTGTTTTTCATAGCAGTTGCACCATTTTACATTCCCACCAACAGTGCACAAGAGTTTCAATTTCTTCATCCTCATTAATGCTTATTATTTTCTGTTGTTTTGATGGTGGCCATGGTAACTGATATAACATGACAACTCATTATGGTTTTGATTTGTATTTCTCTAATGATTAGTGATGTTGAACATCTTTTCATATTTTTTTTGGCCATTTGTATATCTTCCTTGGAAAATGTCTATTTAAATACTTTGCCTATTTTTAATAAGTTTATTTGTTTTATTTTTGTTGAGCTGTAGGAGTCCTTTATATATTCTGAATATTAACCCACTATTAGATACATGATTTGCAAATATGTTCTCCCATTGCAAGTTGCCTTTTCACTCTGTTGTTTCCTTTGATGCATGAAAGTTTTAAAGTCCAGTGCAGTCCCATTTGTCTATTTTTTTTCTCGTGTTTTCTGTGCTTTTGGTGTCATATTCAAGAAATTATTGCCAAATCCACTATCATGAAGTTTTCCTTTTGCTTGATAGTATTTTATAGTCCCTTGGGCTATCTTCCCTTCTCTTTATTTTTTTTTTTCTTTTTGCTCCTTTAATTTGATAATTTCAAAAGACCCATCTTCAAGTTTGCTGATTCTTTTTTCTATTTGATCAGTCTGCTATTGAACCCTTCTAGTAAATTTTTCAATTATTACACTCTTCAGTTCCAGGACTTCTGTTTGTTTTTTTAATAGTTACTATCTCTTTGTTGATATACTCATTTTGTTCATACATGTTTTCCTAACTTTATTAAGCTATATTAAATTTGTGTTCTCTTTTAGCTCATTGAATATATTTGAAACAATTACTTTGAATTCTTTGTCAAGTAATTCATATATCTCCACATCTTCGGGATCAGTTTCTGTAGATTTTTTTTCTCCTTTGATCGGTCCATCTTTCCTTATTCTTTGTATGCCTTGTAAACTTTTGTTGAGATTTGAGTATTTGAAAAAATAGCTGCCTCTCTGCCTTTACAAACCAGCTTCATATATAGGAAGACCTATATCAATGAGCCTGGCTAGAGATTCTGGGGACCTGTGAAATCTTTTGGGGGGATATATATTCTGTGGGCTTGTGTATATAATTTCCCAGGTAAAGAGGTTTGCCGTTGTTTCTCCTCAGGAGCCCATAATCTCTTGGTTCCCTGGTGTCTGTTGGCAGTACTGTAGTCTCTCTGGTGTAACAAGCCACAGCGCTGGCCTGTTCTGAGCCTGACATCCAAAATACAAAGCAGTTCTGTCAGCACCCGGAGGCAGGCAAGACAGACACCAATCCCGTGAAAAGCCAGAAGAATGGATACACGTTCCACTCTTCTCTTTCTTTCCCAAGGGTGAAGCTAGGAGTTGGGGATTTTCTTCCAATCACACCACACTTGTGTTGGGGAGGGGGAAGAGTCGGAGCAGACAAAGTGCAGCCCACTTTCTGATCTGTGTCAATTTGTGTAAGTCAGTGTCTTTGTGGGGAATGAGTGCTTGGGGACTTCTCTTCCATCATCTTGCAGACATCCCTCTGCCCTTTCTTTCTTTTCTTTTTCCTTTTTTTTTTTTTTTTTTTTTTTTGAGACAAAGTCTTGCTCTTTCACGCTGGGTAGAGTGCAGTGGCATTATCATAGCTCACTGCAACCTCAAATGCCTAGGCTCAAGTGACCCTCCTGCCTCAGCCTCCCAAATAGCTGGGCCTACAGATATGCCACCATACCTGGCTAATTTTTCTATTTTTAGTAGAGATGGGATCGTGCCTTTTCTCAGGCTGGTCTCCAACACCTGAGCTCAAGCAATCCTCCCTCTTTGGCCTCCCAGAGTGCTAGGATTACAGGCATGAGCCACCACACCTAGCCCCTTTCTTTTCTTTTAAAGCCATATTCCTTAGGTGATTTTAAGCTTCCTCCTGATTGTTGACAGACTAACAAAGTGCACCAAAATTTCTCCCATGTGCATTCCATTTTCAAATACTTACACTTTATTCTAAACTTGGAAAGTGAAAACCGCATCTGTGTGAAGGAGCAGGGATGTGAGTGGCCCCTGAGTCTTTGTCAGTCAGAGGGAAGAGCTCACATGTGGGGGAGCTGCTTTGGGTAGGTATTACCTTCCACTCTCTAGCTGCTTTTTGATCTTATCCTTAGGCTGCAGCTCGAGGGTTACATACGTGGTTCTAGCTATTTCCTTCTCAACACAAGATGATCTTGAACTCCTCCCTGGAGGAAGAGTTTCCATAGCTTTTCTTGGAGGATGACAGTCAAGTTGGAAGTGAGGATGATGGAAAGGTCCCATGCCCAGAGGAGAGGCAGCCTTGGCACTTGGGGACAACAACGGGTGTGTTTGCACCATGACACATATTTGAGGACCACAGTGCATTTTAAAAACAAGGTCCATTTTTATGATTAGGAAACTAATGCATGTCTATTGTAGAAAGTGTGAAGATGCAAAAAGTAGAAAATAAAAATCAGCCACAACAATATCATTTAGTGTGATAACCACTATATTTCAGTCTATTTACTTCGTATCTTTTATATATAGATACTTCTTCTTTCTCAAATATTTGGATCATATTCTCTGTAAAGTTATACTAAAATATTTTAAAATTAAGTGAAAATAATATTTTTATATTCATACTTAAAACCAGGTTTATTTTTTCAGGAAAATGTTTGTTTCTTAAAGATTTCAGTGGACTTTGGTTTCCATAGGATAAACAGCTGGGAGGGAGGTGATTGAGAACGCAGGTTAATTCCTCCAGGCACTCGTGAGGCCAGTGCTCTGGTGTCCTCTCCCTGTGTGCATCTCCTAAGCAGCCTTGTCCTTGTTTTTCCAGACTCCTGCAGCTGTGAGTAGATAGCGACTCCACAACTGGGAGGCATATCGTTATGTCTTGCTCACCCATTCCCCAGCGAGGCTAATAGAAAAGCAAAAGATTTGGACCAACTCTCGATTTCTTGCCTTTGGAAACTTTGATAGTTCGAAAAGCTTTCACAGCACAGTATTGAGATGAGCTGTCGGCTTCCCAGTCATTGAGAATTGAATGAAAGGACCCCATCATTTCTACATAATTCACAACATGGGTCACCTCTACAGCAAAGAAAATACAGTTCGATTCTCTGATGCAAACATGACTTATAATTTGGCTGGTTAAGTGAAAAAAAGTCACTTACAGTAGGGAACTGTAAAAAATTATATGGTCTTAACTTATTGTGACCGAAACCATACATGTATATGTTCATTCACCAGACTTTTGACATTGGGCTGATGCATTTCCTCCGTGGAGGGGTCTGCTGATTCAAGCCCAGCAACATTCTTATATAATCACAATAAGAACTAGTGTTATACAGCAGGATTGTCGGAATCACCAAATTAAAGTATAGGATGCCGACTAAACTGGAATTTATATTGATAAAAAAAAGGCTAATTTTTTTCTCCAAAAATGCCTACAGTCTTGTAGATTCAACATTTAGGAGCATATTTCCCCTTTTGTGATATGTGATGTGTGGGAAGAAGGGAAGAAGAAAATGCTTTCATGGAACTTGAGATGGCTCCTTTCCAGAGGAAAACGTTTCACCGCCTCTGCTCTGCACCGGGCTGAGGTGGGGAGGTAGAGTCTCTGGTTTAGATCCTGCCTTTTCAGACTTGCAGTTGAGCAGTCAGAAACCCTCCTGTAGGGGAGCTGCATCTTCCACACTCACAGCAGATTCCCCAGAGAACTTTTATACACACACACAAACACACACACACGGAATTCAGTAGGCGTGTGCACATAATATATAGACTTCTTTTTCTTGGTTTAGAACATAAAGAAAGAATTTTAGTACTGAAAGTAAGATCACCAGTTTTTGTTCTCTATGTTGAGAATGCTCTGGAAAAAAAGTCTGTAAAGTTTTTGAACATAGTATTGTATGTCAATTCTCTGAGGCAAAGTACCCAGGAAAACGCAGAGCTTTACGTCTTAGAGCTATATGTCTCAGCTAGCGATTCTAGATTCTTAGGGGTGGGCCCCATTGACTGGAACAGTGGCTGCGTCTCTGTGAGGAAAGACCCCGTGGCAAGGGGATGTGGTAATGACATCTCCAGTCCTTCCTTAACGGCCCCTGTGGCCATTTACTCAGGTAAACATGAACAGGGGACTTGACATATCCAAGTCACAGAAGCCACCTGCACCCCTTGACTGGCCCATAGGAGGCTACAAAGTCCTGGCCCTATTCTCTCCAGATTGACCACTACTTGGGAGTAGCCTAGCTGCAGAGTTCCCTGGAGGACTGACCAAAGCATCCCAGTGCAGGTGCTCCCTCTACCCCCACCCCCTGCGTCTCTTCCTCTCCCGGGATTGTTCCTGGGAACCTTCCCAATGCACCTGCCGTGCACAGTCCTCAGAGTCCCAGAGGTTGTTTCCTGGGGAACCTGACTCTTAGGAGCACATCATTATATATGCATTAAATGACTCCCACGTGTACCAATTAAGATTGCAGGTGCAGGTTAATTTTGTCAGTAACTGGTAATTGTGAGTGAAATTGCTTAAGGGTATTTGTTCATCACACTGTTGACTCACTCAGAGGAGTTGCTGTGGGATTGGTCCCAGAGGCAAGTAGTAAGATACCATCAAACACTCTGGCCCACCTGCTGGACAACCAGTGTCTGTCCATCCTCAAGAGAGAGCCATGGCTGACAGGCTTATAGATTGTTTTACTCAGAGGGAGACCGGGGACAGGAACAGAAATAGTGAAAAGTTCTTCCCTCTTTCCTTCCCAGATGGTGACAAAGGGTTTGTTGCTACTTCAATTATATATCTGTCTGCTGTGGATAAAGGTACATTGTGTCACTTTTCCCAAAGTGGCATGGGGGTAAATATTTTTTTGGTTGTCTAAGCAACAGACAAGATTTAGCACCTGCCTAGAGTTCCCAGCTCTTCCCTTGGGTGTTAAAATTTCTGTTGGAAATTCCCAGTAGGGTATCCCACATATATTTCAAGCTCAACATCTTCTAAAATTGACTCTCTCCTCTTTGCTCCAATTCCCACCACTGTTCTTCTTGTATCCCCTGCCTTGGTTGTTAGTAGCTGTGTTCATCTTGTCCTCCAAGTAAAAAATCTGGAAATTATTCTCAACCCCTTCCTTCCCCATCCTCCTGCCAATGTCCTTCTCATCTGTTGCCCATCCTGCTCACTGTCCTTCTTAAACATCTCTAGAGTCCATCTACCCTCAGAGCCACTGTCGCTTTCAGGGCCTCACTTTCTCAAGCTTTGGCTGTTGAAGGAGAGAGTCTCTTATTTGGTCAATTTACTTCTAGGGACTCCTTTCCAGTCTTGTCACTCCTCTGCTAGAGTGATCTCTCTTGAAGACAGATTTGGCTTTGCCTTCCCTTGGGTTGGTGTTGAGCAGGGACATGGCCCCTCATGGCGGGCTTCTCACCCAGATGGTTTTTGGAGTGTGACACTTGGAACAGGAGCAAGTCCTCTTTCATCTCCTTGAGCTCCTGGACTTGAAGGCATCCTCAGCTTGTGAGGGGGTGGAAACTGCCGTGATGCAAGACTGACCGCTTACATTTCTTTGAACACTCCATGTTACTTCACAAATATTTTCTCTTGCACATCCCTCCTTTCTGCCTGGAATGATCTTCCCTGTTTCTGCAACTTGATAGAGCCCTGATTATATTTCAAAATGGAGATTGGAAGTCATCTCATCCTTGAAGCCTTCCTGCAACCAGAGGTTGATCCTGTCACTCAAAAGCCACCCTGGTTTCATCTTCTACCATTTGGGATCAAGAAGAATTGTCTCTGTGAACTCTATAAATCCATGACTTTGGATTCTATTTTCTTTTATCCATATAACTGGCAAACAGGCCAATTCTTTTCTGAGCTCATCTTTTTCTTGTAAACACTTGCTAAAGCAACCTGTAGTAACTTGTACTGGTACACACAGCTAATGTTTTTCAACCTCTTTCCCTAGAGTTGAAGGTTCATTAGGCTTATGATTTGACGTCTAAGTTATTGCAGGCAATGATTTTAATAAATATTTTGTCATTGAATTTATATACATTGTGATTCTTTTGACCTCCGATAGCACTTTTCCTCACCATTATGCTGGTTGGCACCCAAGCCAATGCCACATATAGATTATTGTGGCCCGGTTGTGGTAGTAATTTTTGTATTGACACAATAGGTAAGGTCCTACTTGGTAATGCATCCAAAATGTCGTGGCTTAAACAAACAGAGATTTGTCTTTTCCTCATACTGTGTGTCTACTGTTGCTTGAGTTTTCTCCATTTTATGCTATTGTCACTTTGGCACCCAGGCTAACAGGGCTCTGCCATCCAGAGTGCAGGTGGTTTCTGCAGTAGAAGGGAGGAAAACTGCACATCTCACCTTAGTCCTTAAAGCTTCTGCTCAGCAGGATACACATCACTTCTCACACGTCAGTGGCCAATTTGTGCCTCGTGGTCACACCTCACTTCAAGCAGGTGGGAGCTGTGGTCCTACTTCTGGAAGAGGAACGTTTGATGCAGAGCACTCGTGGCTACCGCGAGACTGTTCACAGATCCTTGGGGATGTAGAAGAATTTGCTTCTGGACCGTCTGGGCCTGGTGACTTTTTGCGAGGCATCGTTTTGTCTCCCTTTCCAATAATTTCTATGATTAATAATCTATTCAAACTTATAACCTATTCTGAGTCAATTTGGTAATTTATATTTTCTTTAAGAAAAGTCTTAGTTGTTAGATTATTCTTTGTCTACTTTAAATTATGATTTGGAATTCATTTATCCTATTTCTATTTTTTCTAGCTTTGCCATTAACCTGTTAGCAAACATGTTTAAATATATTTTTCTGTCAAAACTAAGAAAAATATATACATACATTGCTAGTGATAATGTAAAATGGTGTAGCTGCTTTAGAAAATAGTTGGGCAGTTTCTCTAAAAAGACAAACTGGAGTTACCATATGACCCAGCAATTTTCCCAAGAGATTTGAATACATACGTGTACAGGGAAACATGTATGCAAATATTCAGGACAGTATCATTCATAGTAGCCAAAAAATGGAAACAACCTAAATGTTCATTCAGTGATGAAAGAATCAAGAAAACGTGGTACGCCCAGACAATGGAATGTTACTCAACTTTACAAAGAAATGAATTACTGATACAAGCTACAATATGACTGAACCTTGAAAATATTATGCCAGTGAAATAACCAGACACTAAGCACACACACTGTACGACTCCATTTATATGAAATGTCTAGAATAAGCAAATCCACAGAGATAGAAAGTGGATTCCTGGTTGCCAGGGATTGCAGAGAAATGAGTATGAGCAGTGGCTGCTACTGTGTATGGTTCCTGTATGGGGCGATGACAATGATCTGGAATCAGATTGTGGTTGGTGATGCTTGCACAGCTGTTTTCAGCATAACAAAACCCACTGAATTGTATACTTTAAAAGGGTGAGTGTTATAGTATGTGAATTACATCTCAGTAAAGCTGTTTTTAAAAGAAGAGAAATCATCAGAATTTGTCATCTGCATGTCCTGACAAGATGATGCCTTTGATGTAGTCCCAGGTCCCTCTCCATCTCTCTCCTTGGGGTTTCTTAGGGGGACTTTCCACTTACACTGGCTCTGACACAGATCGTCCTTCCCACCAAGTTCCCAGCTCTGCAAAGTGAAGCACGGGGGTCTAATTTGGTGCAGTTGAATGTCAAGTCCAGGCCATATAGCCAATGATACCCATAAGCTTCAAGGTATTACTGGTGAGGACATATAAAAAAACTAAAGTAAGAATGAGAAGTTTAGAATTATTGCTGTTACCTATTTTGTAAAGCCAGGAGTCACCAGGGCAAATGCCAGATGCTAGTGTTGTACTTGTGTGTACATGTTTGCAAAAGGGGAAAAGTGGTATCTATTACCAGTGATTCTCAACAGGGGAGAGGGGAAATACAGAGAGGATAACATGGTGCTTGAAAAAACAAATTTCAACTTACTATTGCTTTCATTTGCTTTCCATGATATTCATGTGGATATTGCAGATAACATCGAGGGCGGGCATGGGCTATCTCTGTTTGTCAAAAGGGCTCATGATTAAACTGCAAACAATTGCATCTGGCCTGTGGTGTGTGTGAATCCACGAGTGTGGTTAATCTGCCGCTGTCCTCCTGCCCTGTTAGATAACACACTTCCAGCCCACAGGGGGCAAGTCTTCCGTGTCTTCTGCTCTGAGTGCTTGAGAGCACAGTATAGTATTTATGATGTGGCCTTGGTTTCTTCAATTGTAAATTTCAGAGAATAGCTATGTTCCTCCCGACAACAGTGGGTGAATTGAAATGACAATATCAAAGAGAATATACACAAAGCCTCCAGGTTTTGGCCCTGAGGTTTTTCTGTGCTGAATTTTCACTGGTAAGAGAACAAGTGAGAACAAGTTGTGGAGGACGTGGATGTGATGAGGGTGTTCCTGCTGGTGGCGCTCGCTGCATGGATAGCTCAGCTGGGCGGGGGTAAGCTGCGGCCTGAGGAAGAGCAGAGGCTGCCCAGTGAGGCTGGCACTCAGGAGGAGCAATGGCATCTCTGTAGCCCTGAGGGTCTGGCTTGCTGCAGTGGCAGCCACAGCCATTGTGGCCCTGTGGTCCCTGAGTGCATGCGTTCCCTGTGGACTCTCCTCACTGCCCGCGTTGGGGAAAGCTGTGGCCGAGCCCACTGCCCCCAGTTCAGGTGAAAACTCCGACGCAGAAGAGCTCAAGGCTGTTGGGGATGAATTGGACTTGTATTCAGAGTTTCTCACTGTTTGCTACATTTACTATAGCACTACCAGATTTAGGAGTAAAAATACAGGGCACCCTGTTAAAATTTGAAGTTCAGATAGACAGTAAATAAATTTTGAGCGTAAGTATGTCTCAAATATTGCAAATTTAACTGGATGTGTGGTATTTTATCTGGAAACCCTAATTGACTGATATTTCAACATCGGATATAGCATAGAACGACAGAGTTACATGGGACGTTTAGCACTTATGTACTGCGTTACTTTACGGAAAACATATCTGAATTACCCTAAGCAAAATTAGATCCTACCTCTCTCAAAGAACTTATTTGCTTCAAAGACATTCTAGCATCTATCCTAAGTCCATGCTGTGGTATCTTTAGTTTGTGTTTGTGTGTGTGTGTTTGTGTGTGTATGTGTGTAAGTATATGTGTGTGCACACATGTATGTGCATGCACGTGTTTGCGTGTATATGTGTGTGATGTACGTGTAGCTGGTAGAAAGAAAAAGCCTGTGAGTGCTTTCCCTCCGTACAACAAAGAAGTGTGTTCTGGCAGACCTGAGTTAGGCCCGGTGTCCGACTTGTCTTCTGTCATCTGGGAGCACTGGAGTTACTGGTGAGTCATAGAGCCTGACAGAATAGGACAGTTTGCAACAGTCTCAGAGAATAGAAGATGATCTTAACAAAGACCTATTTATTCCAAGCTCTCAAGCAAGATCCCTTCAAAAAAATGAAAGGTAAAATGACAAAAATATGCCACATGATACTTTCAAAGACAGGAATATTGTGTTTCTTGCACCCTAGCATATAATTTACCGAACTGAGATGTCAGTCATTATAAATGCATATGATCGCTTTTTTTGTTGAGGTGCATGAAACTTTTAAAATGAGTAATGAAGGAAGCACTCATGGACAACTAATGCCAGGAGTCTGTTCATACAGAAAATTTTTTGCATACTGTAACTTTGGTTACCAGAAAATTTGATGGAAGTTTATTCCCATATATTAAGAAAGATGTGTATTTTGATCTTCAAATGGGAAAAAGGCACTTTATGGCCTTATTCAATCTCATGGCAGACATCTATAAATTATGTAACTTATTCTGGAGAACAACAGGTGGTCTTTCATTTTCTTTTGCTTGGTTTAGTTCAAAGATTAAGAAGTAGATGCAGCTGAATGGAAATAACTTTCTCAACATTACCTACTTCAAATTTTTATCCATGTAAATTTTTTCTCTAATGAATAGAGGCTGGGTGTGATGGCTCATGTCTGTAATCACAGCATTTAGGAGACCAAGGCAGTAGGATCATGGGCCCAGGGCTTTGAGACCAGCCTGGGCAACATAGCAAATGTATGAAATAACCTCCCTGAGAAATGCATATCTGGGTGGGGGTGAAGGAGGGTCACTGAGCTTGGTGAAAGCAGGAGGTGGGGTGTATGAGGAAACCATGTAGTGGGAGAGAACAGTGCATTGCTCTAGGATTTGGAAGAAAGTTAGCACAGGCAGAACAAAGAATGAGAAGAGCATGGGGCTTGGTGAGGCTGCAGCCATCTGCTGGGGCCAGGTCATGTAGACTTCAGGGGCACATGGAGGATTGTGATTGGTGGTAAGTACTGGTTGACATGGTCAGTTTGCACATTAGGTAGTTTACCCACTGGTTGTTCACTCATTTTGGCCAAGTAGAGCAGGCAGCTGGCTAGGGTGGTTTCCCCTCCAGGTATGGTGGTCCTCCATCCAGGTGTGGTGGTCCTCCCCCCAGGTGTGGTAGGCCTCTAGCCTTCTCATTTGCTGGCTTAGGGAGCAGAATGCTGTTTTCAGTGAGCAGTACCAACAGCTCACTGATTACCAATGTCATTGGTAATTCTTACTATTTTTCCTCTGTAGGTGATATATCTTTTAACCTCTGATGACTTTTATGATTTTTTATCTTTAGCCTTGGTTTTCATCAATTTAGTTATTATGTGGTTTTTCTCTGTGTTTATTTTGCTTAGAGTTTTTTGGATCTCGTAATTGAAAACTGTCATCAAATTTGGAAAAACTTTTGATCATTATTTCTTCAAATTTTATTTTTACACCACAATTTCTTTTTACTTTTTAGGACTTCAATTACTCATATGTTACACTGTTTGATATTGTCCCCACAGGCTCTGATTTTTCTTTCCTTTTTTTTCTTTTTTCTTTATTTTTAGTATTTTGTTCTTCTGTGCTCTTTAGTTAGGGTTGTTCCTATTGATTTGTCTTCAGTTGTTTTAATGTTTTCTTTTGCAGTATTCAATCTGCTTTTAAGCCCATTAGTTAACTTTTATTTCATATATTTTTCCAATTTTCAATTTCAGTTGTATAAATTTCCAACTTATAGTTTTTATTTCTCTCCTGAGATATTCCATCTGTTCACTCATTCTCTCCATCTTTTTGTTTAAATCCTTGAACATGTTTTCAATAGCTGTTTGAAAATTTTTATTTGCTAAATTCAACATCTATCATCTCTGGGTCTATTTATATTGTCCACTTTCCCTCTTCCTGATTTTAGGTTGTATTTTTCTGGTCCTTTGTTTTTTAATGTTTTAGCATGTGCTAGATATTGTGTATACTTTGCTGTTGTGAATCTGAATTATGCTGATTCCTTTAAAGAGTTTTAAGAGTTTTTCTGATTGGCAGTTAATTTAGTAGCAGCCAAGCATCATCTATTGAGGCTTTGTTTTAGAGTAGGTCTAAGATATCATTCACTAGCAGATCTAGAGTACCAGAGCTAGAGTACAGGGTTTCTCAACAGTGGCATTCTTAATTCTAGACAAGATGACTCTGTGTCCTGTGCATTGTAGGATGTTTAGCAGCAACCCTAACCTCTCGTTACTAGGTACAAGTAGCATCCTCAGGGTTGTGACAAAAATAACTGTAAATATTGCTAAATATTCCCTTAGTTATATCCTCTCTTTTGTATTTATTTATCCCCTTATTTTAGGGAATAAAATTGCCCCCAGTTCAGAACCACTAGGCTAGAATAGCACTACAGGACCTTAGCTACTATACCTTAGTAATACCTTAGTAAAGTTTTTGGAATCTCAATGGAATACTTGGGCTATGTAGCAGGGTCTTACTGCTCCAGATGTTTGAAACTTTGAAATCTCCATTCAACTAACAAGCCCCAACCGCTGTTCTCCAATAGACCTCGTGGAGTCTCATTCTACACAGAAACAGCTTCATATTTTGCCAAAAATTCAAGGGACTCTCCATGCAGATATATAAAGCTTTATCTTTGTGAAGCTCTATCTTCTCCTATATCCTGCTCTGCAAACTCCATTCTTCTTAGCAGCTTAGAACTCAGCTTTCTCTTTGGGCTCTATCCCTCTTCTTCTAGTTTGGAGAATTCCCCCAGGCAGAAAGTTGAGATGAATGTGGAGCTCACCCTATGTATTTCCTTTCTCTTAAGGATCACAGCCCTGTACTATCTGCTTCTCAGTGCCTGAAAACATTGCTTCACATATTTTTTTTACTTTTGTAATTGTTTATAATGGGAGGTTAAGTCTGATAATTATTACTTTGTCAAGGGAAGCTACTTGGCTGTTGCTTCACCCTAGTGGCATATTTTTTCGATTAAATTGAATTTTTAATCATTAATTATTTAAGTGAACAGTTACTATCATGCATGAAGAGACAAAGATGCCAGCAGAACAAAACAAAAACATCAGGTAACTGAAAAAAATCTAGCATTTTCTATGTCTGGAGTACTTTCAATTAACGACTGTTACACTGTGACATTTAAACCTATTTATTTGACATTTCATTTGACTAACATGGTAACTGTAATGCATGCCACTATGTTATGATAGTATAATTGTTCTTTGTGTGTAATGGAATTAAAACTACTATTCTATTATTTATCAAATGATAATCACTGTAAAATAACATAGATCACCAGGTAATTCAAACCCCTTCTTTAAATGAAGAAATGGAAACCCAATGAAGGTAAGCAACTTGTCCAGGGCCACACCAGTAGCTAATCTCAGAGTTGAGTCATAGAATTGGGTTTCTTCCTCATCAGGTCACCAGGTTCAAACCCTGGACCTTTGAAGCTCTTCCTTCTCCTGCTCACAGATGTACTCTGGATATAAAAAGTCAGAGAAGAGCCTGTTGTCTCCACTCAGGTAATTTATAGGTTGGTTAAATAAACCACTTGTAAAAACAAATAATTTGCTGTAATGGAAAGAGTATTGGCTTGGAAGACAGGTGATATGGGTTCTACTCCTAGTGCAGTCATGGGTGCTCCTATGGTCTGACAACTGATTGGTTGACGACTCTGACTCTCAGTTTTCTCACATCTAAAATAAAGAATTAGATTATATCATTTCTAATGTTCCTACCAGTTCTAAAATCCAATAGGATATAAGAACATGGCATATGTTTACCTCTATGAAGAAATTAATAAACGTTGAAGGGAATACATATTGTTTTATCCTTGTGACTGAATATGTAAGCAGCTATAACTGTGGGAGAATTTTTCCTTCCTGGTGTGTGTGTGAGTGTGTCTGCTGGGAGAATAAAGAGAGGGTATATGAAGCATTGTGGAATTTTTAAGGGAAGTTTGGGATGTGTGTAAAAAATCTGACAACATGTAACATTTAATGAAACTGTTAGGACACTAAATCATCATGACCAAGAAAGGCTGTGTTATTTTCCCATTTAAACCCCCCACCATTTATTAAAGTGTCTATTTATTAATAAGTATTTCTGTATTTTCCCTTCCTGTTTTCAGGGAGAAAACATATTTGTAAAACTTTTAGTTGTTATAGAAATAAACTGCGTACTGGTATATGGAGTTTAAAAACACACTTGAAACCTTTTTCATCTTCTTTTTTTCTAAGTTTGCCTTGTCCTGGGTTAGTTTTGCCACATAAGTGGTACATCATGTTTTTGGTGAGTTCAGAAGTGGTCTCACTGAGGCTGGAGCAAGAAGCAGAAGCCATGCATTGGCATAGAACCCTTAAAATGAACACACAAAAGAAATGTTCCCTCTGTAGCTAGACATTTCACTCATGAGTTACTCCCCAAGTATTTCCAGTAGATGTAACTTTGTAACTCTCCTATGCAGCCCGCAGTTAATATAAGCTTGTCTTCTTCAATACACAAGGATAGATTTATTGAGCTGATAACATTTTCTTACTCTTATTTTCAGTGACAATTTATTTAAACTTTCCAACTAATTTAAATTTATAAAAAAAGAACTTTGCACATTGCTTTATGGAAGCTAGATTCATCATCTCCAAAAACACTGCAGTATTCAAAATTGTGCAAAAGTGGCAGCAACTGTATCTGGATTTAATTAAAAACAGCAAATCATTTCGTCAGTGATAATGGATGCTCCACACAACCCTTGGATACGTGATGATTTAAGAAGCCAATATTTTAATCTTAAAATATTTGATTGGACAAGCCAGGCTTTCCTTTTGCTTGACATGGTGCCATTTGATGAAGTGGTGACTTTCCTTTCCACGACGGTTGACTGGCTGGGGGAAGATGGAGTTGACTTGTGTCTTCCTTTAATTTACAGCACTAGGAAAACACAGGTACACACAGACACACATACACACACATGCATACACGCAATGCATTTTATTGATGAAGCCCAATAACATAGAAGGGATTTTCTGGGGATGCCATTTATAGCTAATTATCTGTGATGCTATGACATTTTTACTCAACTGTCTCATGCAGGGCAAAAAATAGACTGAAAAGTGTTGAGATTCATGTGTAGCTATTCCTAGCATGACTGTCATTCATCTCTTCCTTGGAAGTTTTGGAAGGTGCAGGCTCTCAGGCATTCTTCTCCGCCATTTCTCCTCTCCTCCCAGCTGGCTTAGGTCATAGCTCATGACTTGATCTCCCAGAGTTAGAGAGCAAGGAGCAGGGAGTGGGGAGCGAGGGGCTTGCTTATCCTCATGAAATGGCCATGAAAGGAGTATTTTATTTTGAAATAAGATCAATTGAGATCAATACTTAAACTATTTGAACTAATAAGTATTTCTGGCTCTATAAATCCCCAAGAAAAAAATTATATACAGCCCATGGAAGTGCCTGGGGAACCACATAAGCTCTGTATGTTTACAGTGGACCATCCGCATCTGTGGGCTCTGCATCCGCGGATTCAGCCAACCGTGGATTGAAAATATTTCAGGGAAAGAAGGGATCTGTACTGAACATGTACAGACATTTTTGACCATTATTCCCTAAACGATACAGTATAACAACTATCTACATATCATTTACATTGTATTAATAGGAAGTAATCCACAGATGACTTAACATATACAGGAAGATGTGCTTAGGTTATAGGCAAATACGACACCATTTTATACCAGGGATTTGAGCATCTGTGAATTTTGGTATCCTAGGCGGCCCTGCAGCTAACCCACCATGTATAGTGACTGATGACTAGAAAAGCATTACGCACGAAGGTGAGATTGATTCTTTTACTTGAATCAGCTCTCACGGGGAAATTGTGCTGACAAGGCTCGGGCAGACTGGCCAGTGTGCACACAGGAGCATTCCTCGCAGCAACCACGTGACAAGCTGGACCGATACGCTCTCCAGAGGAACCCTCGGCGAAGGTCAGGTTAGGTGAATACCTCTCATGCTGGTCTCTAGCAACCCAGGCGCCCCTTCTCAGAGCTCAGCTTTCAGTTCACCTCTCTACCTTCCTATGCCCTGTGACCTTCTGTTTATCTTATTTTTCCATCTTTTTGACAATTATGAATATTTCTGCATCAGTTGCCTTGTAACCTCTCCTAGGGATATCCACTTTTAGACTAATAAATCACCGTAGAATAAATGATGCCATGTCTTTAGAGACATTTTAGGCATTTTCCTGCAACTAGAGATAGTGGGGAGGGAAGGAGGAGCAGAAAGTGACTTCTCATGACACAGATATTCCCTCTTTTCTTCTCGGGTCAGACTTCGTTCCAAAGGTCAGAATTCCTCTCTGAGACATAAACTGGAGTGGTTTGTACCCCAAGTCCTTTTTCTTCCTACAAAGACATATATTTTTAAGTGAACATCAGGTACTTGTAAAGGCCAAAACTGAAATGGGAAAAAAATGTGTAAATTTTGCCAATCCAACTATTTACTCTATGAAGGTGGAAAATAGCCCACTTAATATTAGGACACAGCTGTCGATGTGAATCTGAAAGAAAAACGGGAGGTTGGCATTTGCAATGAGCCTTTTGTTAACGCTGAGAGTGTATACAAAGGCACAGTTCCCTTTTTCTTGAGCTGTATAATATAGGATGTGAATTACAGCAGATTCCCTGAGCAGGACTGAAATTTATCGTGCAGATTCAGAAGGCAGCATTTGAGATTCATGGGTTTCTACATGTACACACCACAATCAGCATCTTGATATGGCTCAAATGGTCTTTTTGTTTTTTCTTTTGTAGCTCGTGGTTGGTGATTTTGTTTATGCCTCCTGCCAAATGTAATAGTACTCAAGTAGAACACGATGTGCTCAGTGGCTTGAAAGGCCGTGGAGGACGGCACATTAGCGGGAGCTCCTCAGAGCATCAGAACGGAAGAAATGCACAAGGCCGTGCATCAGAGAGGACAAGTCCCCACAAAGAACAGAGCTGTGCTGCTCCCATTGGCTGAAGGTGGAGAAGCCGCTTCTTCACGACCCGTGAAAGTTGGCAGCGTGATGAGCTGCAGGTCGAGTGACCCTGCATTGGGGAGCGGAGCTGGGGCCCAGCACACACGTGGCTCTGGGCCAGAGGACACTCCTGTTTTCACCGAGGCTCTGAGTTTGTCAGGCTTTTACCATCTATCTCAGGACCCTACATGCATGAAAGCTGAGGTTCTTAAGAAAATAGAGTTGCCCACCTGCACCCCCACCTAGTTTTTCCTTCTCTTCAAAACAAGGAGGGAAATATGACCATCTTGAAGAAACTGTATCTCTCACTGGGAGAACACAGTCACATGGTGACATGTGCAGCCACCATTAATCCTACCGCAAGCATCTGCCTGCATGCAGGTGTGAGAAGAGTCCTTGGAGGCCAGAAAGGTCGCCTCATACACGAAGGTGGTCACACTCAGTGGGTTTGGGTGGGGGGTCCTGATCCTCACCCAGCGTGCTCCCTCCTCAGGGCTGCGCCGGGCAGGGCTTTTGGCTTCAGCTTTGACCCACCAGGCCCAGAGCTGGGAGCTCCTTCTTCTCTTCCCCTTCCTGTTTACTTGCCCAACAAGTGCTTCCTGGGCATCTGTTGTAGAAACTCATTCTGTTCGAGTGCATGAGAGGGTTTGCAAACACTTTCCCAGGAGAACCTGAGGTGTCCATGAGTTCAGTATTTTTTGAGTGTCCACTATGTCAAAATGCCACGTGGAAAGAAATAAGAAAACAATAAAAAACATAGACACCACCTTGATGGTTAATTTTGTGTGTCAACTTGACTGGCCGTGGGGAGCCCAGATTGAACATTGTTCCTGGGCGTGTCTGTGAGAGTGTTCCCAGGTGAGAGTGGCATTTGAATCGGTGGCCTCAATGAAGCAGACTGGCCCTCTGCAGTGTGGGTGGCGTCATCCAGTCTGTCGAGGGCTGATGAGAACAAAGGGAGGAGGGAAGAGGAACTTGCCATCTTTTTTCTGCCTCCCTGCGTAAGCTGGGACATCCCAGCTCATCTTCTGCTGCCCTCAGATTGGGGTTCACACCTTTGGCTTCCCTGGTTCTCAGGCCTTCTGACCCGGACTAAATTACACCACTTGCTCTCCTGGGTCTCCAGCTTGCAGGTGGCAGAACGTGGGACTTCTCATCCCTGTAGTCACGTAAACTAATTCCTCATAATAAATTTCTCAATCTGTCTATCTTTCTATCCATCCTTCCTATTGGTTCTTTTCTCTGGAAAACCCTGACTAACACAACTACCCTTAAGGAAGTTTGGGTTGGAGGGGAAACTTCCTTCTTGTCCTCCTGCCTGCCTTCTGCACCTGTTACATTATCATTTTACTGTGTTTTTCTCTGGGCCCCTATTAACGTACCAGCCACTATGTTAACCTATGGGGAGATGAAGATTCCCACAGTGAAATCAAGCTCTTTTGCCTAGGCTCGGGCCCAGGGAGGTGACATGGATGTGAAGAGCTCATGGCAGGTGGCTGTGAAGGTAGTGGTGGTTACAGTGGTTTCACAAGAAAACTATAGGTTGGAAAGAAAAAAAAAAAAAAAAACCCCAGGCAAGTAAAACAAAGTTTAAGTTCATCTAAAAGACACCTTTTTCCAGAAACTTTTAAATGCCATGAGCAGCATATTTACTTTTAATTGCTTTTTACTATCCTGTATCCCTGAATTTTTGTTGGGGCTCCAAAAATAGAAGCAGTGAAATTCTTCCAAGACCTTCCTGAAACAACACATTTGAGACCACATAAAAGTATTTTATTAAGACATCTGTAGCCTGATTTCTTTTCATGTGTGAGAGGAAGAGTTCAAAGTCATGTCTACTGAGAACAACCTTCTTCAGATGCCCATGTCAACACAAACTGCAGCCATGCATCCCGGCGTGTGTAAGAGCTGGCTC
>CAUYRT010014472.1:0-76791 GCA_963574885.1 Lepilemur ruficaudatus
AAGGAAAAGTTCTTGAAAGAAATTGAAGTGCTATTCCGGTGAACACACAAATGGTAAGAAAGGCAAACAAACAGCCTTATTGCTGATATGGAGAAAGTTTTAGTAGTCTGGACAGAAGCTCAAACCAGTCACAACATTCCCCTAAGCCAAAGCCTAATCCAGAGCAAGGCCATGACTCTCTTTAATTCTATGAAGGCTGAGAGAGGCAAGGAAGCTGCAGAAGAAAAATTGGAAGGTAGCAGAATTTGGTTCCATGAGGTTTAAGGAAAGAAGCAGTCTCTATAGGTGAAGCAGCAAGTGCTGATAGAGAAGCTGTAGCAAGGTGTTTGGAAGATCTAACTAAGATAACTGATTGCTTGAGGCCAGGAGTTCAAGACCAGCCTGAGCAAAAACAAGACCCCATTTCTACTAAAAATAGAAAAAAGTAGCTGGGTATGGTGGCACATGCCTGTAGTCCCAGCTACTTGGGAGGCTGAGGCAGGAGGATCACTGGAGCCCAAGAGTTTGAGGTTACTGTGAGCTAGGCCAATGCCATGGCACTCTAGCCTGGACAACAGAGTGAGACTCTGTTTCAAAAAAAAGAAAAACACAAAAGGGGGCACTAATGCAAGCATGCAGCTGGTGACTTTAAGTGGAAGCTAGTGTTCATTTACCATTCCAAAAATCCTGGGACCTTTAAGAATTATGCTAAATCTACTCTGCCTGTGCCGTGTAAATGGAACAATAAAGCCTGCAAGACAGCACAGCTGCAAGGTTTACTGAATACTTTAAGCCCACTGTTGAGACCTAGGACTCAGAAAAAAAGATTCTTTTCAAGATATTACTGCTCATTGACAGTGCACCTGGTCACCCAAGAGCTCTCTTGGAGATGTACAAGGAGATTAATATTGTTTTCATGCCTGCTAACACAATATCCATTCTGTAGCCCATGGATCAAACAGTAATTTCAACTTTAAAGTCTTATTATTTAAGAAATACATTTTGTAGGACTACAGCTGCCACAGACAGTGATTCTTCTGATGGATGGGCAAAGTAAATCAAAAACCTTTTGGAAAGGATTCCCCATTCCAGATTCCATTAAGAAGAACATCAGTGATTCAGGGGGGTCAAAATATCAACATTAACAGGAGTTTGGAAGAAATTGATTCCAACCCTCATGGATGACTTTGAAGGGTTCAAGACTCCAGTGGAGAAATTAACTACGGATGTGATGGAAATAGCAAGAGAACTAAAACCAGAAATGGAGCCTGAACCGGGCACAGTGACACGTGCCTATAGTCCCAGCTACTTGAGAGGCTGAGACTAGAGGATTGTTTGAGCCCAGGAGTTTGAGGCCAGCCCAAGCTATATAACTAGACCCTGTCTCTAACACAAAAACAAACCGAGAAAAAAAAAAAGAAGAAGAAGAAAAAAAAAAAGAAATGAAGCCTGAAGATGTGACTGAATTGCTGCAATCTCATAATCAATCTTGAATGGATGAGGAGTTGCTGCTTATGGATAGGCAAAAAAAGTAGTTTCTTGAGATGGAATCTACTCCTGATGAAAATGCTGTGAACACTGCTGAAATGACAACAAAGGATTTAGAAGATGACATAAACTGAGTTGATAAAGCAGGGGCAGAATTTGAGAAGACTCACACCAACTTTGAAAGAAGTTCTACTGTGGGTTAAATGCTATCAAACAGCATTGCATGCTACAGAGAAATCTTTCATGGAAGGAAAAGTCAATCGATGCAGCAAACTTCATTGTTATCTTATTTTAAGAAATGGCCACAGCCACCCCAATCTTCAGCAACCACCACCCAGATCAGTCAGCTGCCATTAACATCGAGGAAAGACCCCACACCAGTAAAAAGATTGACTCGCTAAAGTCTCAGATGATCATTAGAATTTAGCAATATAATATTTTTAATTAAGGCATGTACTTTTCTTTAGACATAATGTTATTGTAGACTTAATCAACCAAAGTATAGTATAAACATAACTTTTATATGTACTGCGAAATCAAAGAAAAATTTGTGTGACTTGCTTTATTGCAGTGGTCTGGAACTGAACCTGCAATATCTCTGGGGTATGCCTGTACTTCACATGATAGCTATTAATTATCATCGTTATAAGTCCCATTTGTTGATTTTCTACTACAGTTTGCCTAGCATATACGTGATACTTTATATTGCTTCTTGGCCTTTTGGCTAAGATCAAGTGTATGTGATACTTTATACTGAACCCTCTGAGATCCCATTTTACAGGTAAGGAAATTAAAGCTAAAACTCATCTGGCAAGCAAATGGTATACAGATGGATTCAAACCCAGGACCCAAGTGATTATGAATCACCATGCTACATTATCATCATCGTAAAAAGCTTATCCATCCACAGGGTTAAGTCATATTACAGTATTAGAAATTATTAACAAGAAACATGTGACATTGGACCTGGCCTCTCAGACATCTCATGAAGTGAAGAAATGCTTGCACTCACGTGACATAGACGCCAGTTCCCGGGGCATGTAGCCGTCTGTGCCCATCTGGTGCCACACTCCTGTAGCAAAATGGTACCTCCAAAGCTCCCTGAAGAGAGGGTAGTCTTCATTGTCTGGCCCTCCCGACTCATCATAATCTGGGTTATAACCTCCAAACACATACAGATTGGTATTGTCTGCCACACAACGATGTCCACTTCGTGCTGGGGGAGGTCTGTGGCCTAGGAGAGAAGAGGACATTTTTCCACAGTGGCCTACCAGATTAAAAGCACAAACAAAATTAGGTAACAACCATTTTAGCTTTAAAAGAGAATCAGGGAAGATTCAGATAATCATCCAAAAGCTAACAGGACAAATTTTCTTATTTCCTTAGAGGAGGAAAAAAACGCAGGCCAACTAAATTAAACTGTGAATATTAGAGAACTACATAATCACAAATGTGAATGAGTCACATATAAATAAAAATATACACACAGAAAACCTATGATTTTTCCACAAGATATAATTATATACTTAAAATGAAAACTGGCTGTCAAGGAGTTATAGCAAAGTTTAGAATGTAAATACTATTCCAGATATCATGGTGGTTAACAAAGAATATCCTTATATTTATCTCAGAGGACATCTTTCATCCTATTAAGAGTTTTACTAAGAAAAGCTGTTTCTACAATTTATATTTGAAAGCTTTCTGAAGTTTAAATTACATCAACTAGTTCACTAAAAATTACTTCAAGGTTATTTTAGAGTAAAAACAAAAATTTTTTATTATTTCTATTATCCTTACAATTTTTTATACCCTATGCAAACCCTCACATAGCTTCAGAACCAAAGATGCTTAAATATATATTGGATGGAGTAAGAAGCTACTATAGTGGCTTACTGCCCTAAAGATGCATCTACTTTTATATGTTAGTAATAGATACTATTAATAGTATAAAATTAATTTTTAGGACAATACTAGACACCTAATAAACATGTTATAAAAATAAACATTTATTATCAACCTATTATGGGCCTTATTTTTTAAGTCAAAATTCCACTTTCTAGGGTATGGTTTTAAACAAGAACTTAAGAGAAATTTTGCATATATCTAGAGCAACTAAAAAACAAAACAAAAATCAGTGAATCACTGAGTCACTCAGGTCCAATCTGTTAGTCCTGTTTGAGCATCTTTGATGGTTCCTCACCCTCAAGTACCAAGTCTTCTGCCCTGCATTTTAGGGCAGCAGTCCCCAACATTTTTGGCACCAGGGGCTGGTTTCACAGAAGACAATTTTTCCATGGGGGGTGGGGGCAGGGAGGAGGCAGAGCTCAGGCGGTGATGCCAATGATGGGGAGCAGTTGTAAATACGGATGAAGATCTGCTGGCTTGCTCTCCACCGCTCACCTCCTGCTGTGTGCCTGGTTCCTAAGTTTCATGGAAGACAATTTTTTTTTTTTTCTTGGCAGGGGTGTGGAACTCAGGCGGTGATGCAGCCTGGTTCCTAACAGACCAGTCTGCGGACCAGGGGTTGGGGACCGAGTTTTATAGCCTCTCCCCGCCTCTCCCCCACTAGCCTTGTCCTGTCTTCTCTCTCACACTTACTACTGCCTGTTTAAGTTGGTCTCTGCTTGGAAAGCACAGAATCCCTCTCTTATACCTTGGCCTGGTCTCCCCAAGGTTGTTTGTTTGTTTTTTGAGACAGAGTCTTACTCTGTTGCCTGGGCTAGAGTGTCATGGCGTCAGCCTACCTCACAGCAACCTCAAACTCCTGGGCTCAAGCGATCCTCCTGCCTCACCATGTTCGGCTAATTTTTTCTATATATTTTTAGTTGGCCAATTAATTTCTTTCTATTTTTAGTAGAGGCGGGGTCTCGCTCTTGCTCAGGCTGGTTTCAAACTCCCGACCTTGACCGATCCTCCCGCCTCAGCCTCCCAGAGTGTTAGGATTACAGGCGTGAGCTACCGTGCCCGGCCCTCCCTACGCTTTAATACCTAGTTGTGGAAATGCCTCCAAGGCTAGCCCATGCAGCCCTTTCTCATCAGGCAAATCCTAGGGCCTTCCAGTTCAGTACCATACTACTCAAATATTAGGGCATACATGTACAATTAATAAAACTACGTAAATACACAAATATAATATTAGGCAAACTATAATCAATTGGCAAATTTACTAATGAGCTGTGATTTACCTTAAAGGAAGAACTCAATTTCTCTTTCTAGTACTAAACCACAGAAAGTATGGTATGGACACAAGAGCAAGGGCTCCCTCCTATGGATATCTAGATTAGAATCCAAGTTCTCTCTAACTGCTACCTTGAGCAAGGCACTGACCTTCACTGAGTTCTCAGCTTCCTCGTTTGTCTATGGGGATATTATTACCGTACCTCATAGACTGATTACATGTGTTATGTTAAAAGATGTTTATTGGTTTGTATATGCATCTTTCTAGGAGGCTGTGAGCTGAGGGAAGAGGAATGTATGTGTATTTACCTTTCTATGATGAAATCTATGGCACACAGAAAACAGTGAACAGTTGAGAATCTGCTAATTTGGCATTTAATTTTGTCCATTCCTTTTTCTTACCCAAATAGATCATAAGCTCCTCAAGAGCAAAGGTCATGTATAATAATTACCCTGCATCACCCACGACACCTAAAACAATTGGAGATACATAACAGGTACTACAACTTTTGTTCACTTTAGCTTCAGGTCAAAGTAAACAGTGACATGGATGATTAAAACAGTGTCCAACCCTCAGTGGACTTTGACATTATTATGCTTGAGAGATACATCATTTAGGAGACAGGCATTAGATTATGCAATGGTCTTCTCAAGACACAAATGCTCTAAGAATTAATGAGACAAATTTAAAGAAAAAACATAACAGAGTTCCAGTGGTCAATAGATAGGAACTCTAAGAATTCTATAATGTCATTTGCTGTATTACCTGAAGCCAATACATAATTTTTAAAGCTGCTTTTGGGCAAATATGAAAAGAAATACAGTATAGTCTAGATTTTCTCTAAATGGCTGTTCAGCAGAGAATATATTCCATTATAAGTTTATTGCCAACTATTTCTGTGACAACTATAACTCACACAGATTACACATTGAGGAGTCAGTAAAAAGATGGTTTTATGTTTATCCATCATTCATTAAGTCAAAAACATTACTGGATACCAGCTATATAGCACGTCCTATGGTAGGTGCTGGGGATACAGTGATAAGACAATTACTCTGTCTTCTGGAGCTTGCAGTCTAGCTCTGCACTGTCCAACATGGTGGCCACTAGCCATAAATTATGGCCATTGAGCAGGTGAATAGAGCTGGCCCAAACTGATACATGCTTTAAACATAAAATACCCACAGGATTTTCAAAAACTAAGTACCTCAAAATGAATGTAAAATTATTAGTTTTTATATTGATTATATGTTAAAATGACATTTTTTATATACTGGGTTAAATAAAAATAAAATTAATGTCACCTTTTTTAACATGGGTAATAGAAAATGTTTAATTTTGTGGCTCACATAATATCTCTATCAGACACAGCTGGTCTAGCCTAATTACTGACTTGTGTTAATAATTTCTGGATCTGCTGGGCATGGTGGCTCATGCCTATAATCCCAGCACTTTGGGAAGCCAAGGCAGGATCATCACTTGAGTCCAGGAGTTTGAGGCTGCAGGGAACGATGATCGTGCCATTATACTCCAGAGTGGGCAACAGAGAGAAATCCTATCTCAAAAGAAAAAAAAAAAAATCTGTGCAAATCAAACTGTTGGATAAAGAGCATCTAATCAATGTTTGATAAACATTAGATGTCCTGTCAAGGATCCTCATAGCTGGAAGTAAAGAGGCAAATCCTCTCTCTAGTTGGTAACTACAGATTTCTTTCTCATATTTATAGTCTAAGAGTGACTAAATATTAAAAAGCCATTTCATTTTGAATAACTATAGGAAGTTGTCGGGGTTAATGCCATGGAGACTAAGCATTAACTTTCATTATAGGCTCCTCAACCTTGACAAAAATGAAATTGGGTTTAGAGTCTATAAAGTAGCTCTCTAAATCCTCCCCCAAATTCTCCATGTGCAAATCCCATTTTCCTAAAAATTACTTGCTGCTAATAAAATCTCCATAGAATTGGTTTACCTGATTCTGGAACTTCCATCAGAGAATGTAAAAGTAAAAAATTAAAACAGAATTCGTATGCAGAAGTTATTTCTCATACTATCCAGAAGGGAACATACAGCTAAGGGATGTGTACCTGTGATATCAGACCCATCTTCTCTTCCATGCCATAAGCACTTGCTCTTTACCCCAGGGAGTAAGCAGGAGCTTACCGCAACCAGGGAAATGGGTTTTAGTTTCTAGCCCGAAAGCTGAAAAAGGCTCTATATCTGAGATAATGTCACAGATGATTAGGTTGTTCCCAATGGTTTCACTATTATAAATAATAGTGTTGACCAATTTATACTCCCAGCAATGTGTATGGAAGTGTCTATTTCTTCATGCCGTCTTTATCCTTTTTTTGTGCCAATCTAATGGGTACAAATTGGAGTCAGGTTAATCTGCATTTCCCTTATTTTACTAGTTGACATGTTTATTGATCCATCTGTATTTCAGACATAAAACCATCATGTCTGCAACTTACTCTCAAATGGTTGAAACAGAAAATCAATATGCATATACGTATATCTATGTATATATGTATTATGCATGGAGGGGGAAGGGAGAGGAGGGGGAGTAGGATGAAACAAATAAGATAAAATGTTAACATTTGGGAATCTGGGTGAAGGATTTTTTTTTTAAGACTGGGTATCACTCTGTTACGCAGTCTGGAATGCAGTGGCATCATCATAGCTCATCGTAACCTCACACTCTTGGACTCAATCCTCCTGCCTTAGCCTCCTGAGTAGCTAGGACTAAAGGCACACACCACCATGCTTGGCTAATTTTTTAAAAAATTTTTTGCAAAGACAGGGTCTCACTATGTTGCCCAGGCTGGTCTCAAACTCCTGGGCTCAAACTATCCCCCTGCCTGGGCCTCCAAAAGTGCTGGGATTATAAGTGTAAGCCACCCTACTCAGCCAGAAGAAATTTTTTACCATTCTTGAAATGTTCTGTTAAGTCTGAAATAATATCAAAATAAAGATTAAATTTTAAAAAAGTCTCTTGGGGATTTTATTTGGGGCAACCCATGAAGTAACGATCTCTAACCATTTATTCTTGTATTTTTTTAATGTCCATCAATATAGTTTCATTGTTTTCTTGTTTTTTTAAAAGTACTTTATAAATTTCCATACAATTGTGAATAGATATCTCTTTTATTTTCTAATTGGTTGTTGTTTATAGGAAAGTGATTTACTTTTGCAAGTTTAAATTTTATCCAGCCAGCTTCCTGAACTCTAGTATTAGATATCATTAGTTAATTATCTTGAATTTTATAGGCAATCAGATCATCTGCTATTAATTCCAACTTTCAGCCCTTTCTTTCCAATATGTGTACCTCTTTTTTTTTTTTCCTGGTCTTCTATTGTATTGGCTGAAACCTCCAGAAGAAGGCTGAATAATGGAGAAGATAGTGGGCGTCTTTGTCTCATTTTCACTTTAATGAGGATACTGGTAAGGTTTTACCGTTATATATTATGTTTGCTATTGGTTTCTTGTAGATATCTGTATCCTACCAATAAATAATAATTTATAATTATAACATAATTATATATTATATAAAAATATAATATAATTATAATAATAAATTTTCTTTTATCTCTGGATGTCTAAGAATTTTTTTCATTACCAGGAATAGATGTGATTTTTTTTAAAAAATAAAGTTTATATTGAAATGTAACATACAGAAAATCACATATGTCATAAGGGTGCAGCTTGATGCATTTTAACAAAATGAACACAGAGTACCAAATTTTACTAAATGCTTTTTTTGATGCCAGGAAAAACACTCTTTTCCCTTTAACCTGCTAAAGTAGTACACTAAAATGAAATAAGAAAGAATGGTAAAAAATATCTAAGATGGCAGAGTTGAATCTAAATAAAAAGAAAGGAAATCAAGATCAAATGGGCTTTATCTGTGGAATGTGGTGGTTATCTCCGGAAAGGGGAATAAGTTGAGTGAAGATGTGAAGCAGGACCTTTGATTTTTTTTAACTCCTTTTATTGTGAAATAGAACATACGTATAGGCATATACATAGAGATAAATGTAGAATTTAACAAATTATTAAAAAGAGAACATGTAACCATCATCCAGGTCAAGAAATATAATAGAATATGACAAATACAGAGTTTAACAAATTATTTAAACGGCAACATAAAGCCATCATCCAGGTCAAGAGATAGAATATTACATAAAAATAAGAGTTTAACAAATTATTTAAAAGGGAACAAAGAGCCATCATCCAGGTCAAGAAATAGAATATTGCCAGCACCCAGAGGCCCTCAACTGCTCTTCTTGACCACACCCTCCAACACACCCCACCTTCACTTCTAGAGGTAACCTATTTCCTGATTTTTATGGCAATCATAAAATTTGCTATCTTTTTATAGCTTTATTATACCTAGGTATGCATCCCTAAACAATATTTTATTTTTGTTTTTATTGTTTATTTTGGCCTAGTTTTGAAGTATATTTGAATAGAATGATATATATTATGTATTCTTTCTGGGCTCTTCCATTCACAATTATGTTTCTGAGATTCATCCATGTTATTGTTGGCAGAGGTGGTCTGTTCATTTCCATTGCCAAATAGTTTTGCTTTTCTTTTTGAGACAGGGTCTCGTTCTGTCACCCTGGGTAGAATGCAGTGGTGTCATCATAGCTCACTGCAACCTCAAACTCCTGAGCTCAAGTGATCCTTTTGCCTCAGCCTCCCAAGTAGCTGGGACTATAGATGCATACCACCACACCAGGCTAATTTTTCTATTTTTTTGTAGAGACAGGGTCTTGCCATGTTGCTCAGGCTGGTCTTGAACTCCTGGCCTCAAGTGATCTTCCCACCTTGGCCTCCCAAAGTGCTAGGATTACAAGCATGAGCCACTGTGCCCGGCCTCGTTATCAGCCTTCTTTTTAAAAAAAAAAAAAAAAAAAAATTGAACTTTTTATTTATCAATGATTAATCTTTTAAATATTCCATTATCATTACTGGTAAACCTATTTACCACATTGACTGCCACACCACAAAAAAATTTTTTTCCCTGGGGCCATGGTGTTTTATTAAAACAAAATGATCCTTTCTAATTTGTTATTTTTTATTGTTTTCTGTGCATGAGTTATATGCAATCCAATCCACATTTTTAGAATTGAATTGTCAATGTTAATTATAATAATAAGAATATCATCAGGTAAGATTTTCACAAACCAACCATAGGGTTTTGCTTCACAAGGCCCCGGGCTCAAAACTAACCTGAGTTAAAGACAACTCACATGGTCGTCAGTGTGTTAATTGTTCTGGTTCAGGAATTGGGTAATACTTCTACTAAGTACCTATTATCAGTCTTTTTAATTTATAAATTCCTGTGGGTTCACAGACATATCTTGTGGTTTTGAATATGCATTTTTCTCTCATTACTAATGAGGCTGAGCACCTTTTCATGTTTATTGGCCATTTGGATTTTTTCTTTTGGGAAGTATCTGTTCAAGCCTCTCATACATTCATTCTCTTACTGAGATGCCTTTTGCCTTTTTTACTGATTTGTACAAATTCATTATATATGCTTGCAATAAGGACCTTCACTTTTCACCCTATATATTTCCATATTATCTGAACTTTTCTTTTTGTAAGTAGATATTACACCTGTAAATTTTAAAACAAAAAATTATAGGACCTTAAGCACTCCTCCCAATTTGTTTAATTTTAGTTACAGAATGTTACACAGTTGACCCTTGAACAACACAGGTTTGAAGTGAGCGGGTCTACTTATATGTGGGTTTTCTTCTGCCTCTGCCACCTCTGAGATATGAAGACCAACTCCTCCTCTTCCTCCTCAGTCTACTCAATGTCAAGATGACAAAGATGAAGACCTTTATGATGATCCACTTCTACTTAATGAATAGCAAACATATTTTCCCTTCCTTATGATTTTCTTAACATCTTCTTGTCTCTAGCTTACTTTAAGAATATATATATTTTAATAATAATACATAGACAAAATATGTGTTAATCAACTCTTTGTTATCAATAAGGCTTCTGGTCAATAGTAGGCTATTGGTAGTTAAGTTTTTGGGGAGTCAAAAGTGAGTGCAGATAACTGCACAGAGGGTCAGTGTCCCTAACTAACCCTTGAGTTGTTCAAGGGTCAACTGTGTATGCATGTATGTGTGTGTACACACATACACATTTATATTATTTCTCTATATTTTTAGAAATCTCAACACTTATACTAGCCTTCATGGTCCCTTTATTTAAACAAAACTTCAAGTTTCACTGGTTTCTGTGCACATTACTGCTTCTTATATCCAAATCTTCCTCATTTTTGGATTTTTCATTTTACTAGAAGTACCTCTTCAAGTAGTTTTCTCAAAATGGGAGTATGTCATAAACTTTTTTATTTTGACCCCTCACTTAAACATTTGGGAGGCTGGGTACAGAATTCTGTCTTGAAAATAATTTCCCCTCAGAATAGTGAAGGCACTTACTTATCTTCTAGCAAACCATGTTACAGGTGAGAATTCCGTGTGTGCCAGTCTGACTTTCAGTCTTGAGTCTTTCTATGTAACTCGTTTTCTACCTCTGGATTCCTAAGTAGTTAAGTAATGTATACGAATGTGCTTCTTGCTGGTTTGTTTTTGCATTTTCCCTGCTTGCTCCTTGGTGCACCCTTTATAGTGGAAAACTAAGAGCCTTTCTTCAGTATAGGGAAATATTCTTTATTTCTTTATTTTTTCTCTTCCACTGTCTGCTCTTTCCTTCTCTGACTCCTGTGAAATGGATACTGGATCACTTAGATCTATTCTCACAATATAAATTTTCCTCATGTACTTTTTATCTGTAGGTCTCCTTACTTTACGGTCTGCATATTTTCTCCACTTTATTTTCATGAAAAGCAACTGGTTGTAAGCCTATTATTTAGCCCTCCAACTGAGTTTTTATTTCAGTAATCAATTCTTCAACATAGAACTAATTTGTTAATTATTACTTTTTATTCATAGCAGCTGGCTTTTTATTTATGAATCCAATTCACTCTTGGCTCTGTGAGGCTACCTCCTGCGATTTGAACTTCCTGAAGTCCCATTCTGCTTTCTCATTATCTCTGTTCCCACCATATGCAGCTGTTTTATTTGTTCATCTTAGCCACCCTCTTCTAAGTTTAGTTTCCCTCACACGTCTGGTGAACCTGATCACCTATTCATATTATTACAATAAATGAACACATTGGTTAGTTACGGTAAGAAATATGTGTCTCCTCAACAGTTGTATTAAACAGTCTCTAAAACCTCCAAATGGGAGGTCTGTCTGACTGGGGGTATCTGCAAGTAAGTGGTACAGTGACAGACATGTTTCCCTTTAGAAGTGGAGAAAAAGAAAGCAGTTTTACCTTATTGCCAAAACAAGGCAAGCTATATTTCGATGGTACGATCTTTTAAAGTACATCAGTCCTTGATGGAGTTCCTTTTCTTTTCTTCCCCCCACTCCACCGTCCTCATCCAGTCTATTGTGGAGGTCCATTACCTAAGGCTCTGCTTTGTGCACTCTCTCCAATCCCAGTGCATGCTCACAATGACTTAACCAAAGCAAATCCCCTACTTTGCTTGAAGAATTCATGGCTTTATCCTGGGAATGAATGCCATTGCTAGAGCTCTTTATGTGAAAGGAGGGAGAGAGGGAGTAGGGAAAGTAACTGTTTTGAAAGCAGTTCTTTGTTTGCCCTGATGTTCCAACTTCCCCCAAACCTTCTCCCTCTTCTTATACTTGCTGTCTCTAAACTTAAGAGTTTCAGGAAGAGCTCTACTAAGAAATTCTCTGATTTCTGTCATGCAGCAGGAGCACCTATTTTGGGTTGTATTTTATTCTGTGCTGGTTCTTCAATTAATATAATTCCAACTGCCTTCTATTACCCTGAAATTCCTCAAAATTTCTGGCATTGTAACAATAATAACAGCACCTAACATTAGTTCAACATTTGCCATATGTAAAAAATTTTCCTAAGTGTTTTGCACATACTGTCTCTTTTGATCTTCACAATAACTCTAGGAGTTATTATCATCATCCTAACTTTACAGATGAGGCAACTGAGGCAAGAACAGAATAAGCAACTTGCCTAAGGTCACACAGTTGGTTGGTAAATGGCAGAGCCTGCATTCAGACACAGGTAATTTAGCTTCAAAGTTTCCCTTTTCTGTTTTTTTATTACAATGATGATTTATTCTTTGTTTTATGTCTGTTTGGTCATTTTCAATGATATCTGAGAAGCATGGGAAGGTAAATGCATATGTTTAGTCCATCATCTTATAATTGAAACCCACTGTTTTCACTACACAGGTATTGTTTTCACTACACCACACTTTTGATCGGTATCTTTTAGAGAAGATGTAGTATCTGGCGAAGGAATCCAGTGACAGGAAACAGGCCCTATGAAACTGTCTACAATCAAAATCAAGAGAGGTAATGCAAAGGATTCCCAAAATGAGAGGCTTAGAAGTAACTATTTCAAAAGTATAGATAAGTTAAAAAAAAAAAAAACTAATGAAGTAGTAAACAATAACATTTTCATGTTCTCAACAATTCATTAGTTCATTGTCACCACCACCAGAAAGAAGTTGAGAACGTATTAAAATTTTAGTCTCCTCCTCCTCCCTGACAGCAGCCTGTTTAATAATTCAATTCAACTCATATATATATGATAAACCTACTACATCCACTGTGCCACAAATTGAAGATAAAGAAATGAAAGGCACCATCGTACTGTCCCTGCCCTTACAGAGCTTACAGTCTACTGGGAGGCACAGACAAGTAAACAAACGACTACAATTCGGTGCAGTAAGTGCTATGATACAAACAGGTTCACAAAGGGTGCCATCAGAACAAAGAGGGGACAGGCTTGCCAAGGAAGTTTCCCTGGAATAACTCTCAGATTGAGTCTTAAAGGATATGCTATTATTGGTTTGGAGAGATTAAACTGAATTTATCATCTTTTCCCTAAAACCTGCCCCTCCATTCACCTATACAACAGCTGATGAAGAGCACCTCCTCCTCTTCAATTAGTCATCAAGTTTTATCTAATTCCACTTCTTTATATTTCAAATCAATTCCTATTCTCCATTCCTACTATAATTACCTTAATTTCTGAATCCATTATTTCTCATCTTGGTAACTGTAATAATCTCATAACTGGTCTTTCAATTAAATCTCTTTACCCATTAAAAAACTAAATCTCATCCTGAAAACTCCACTTGGGTGATGCCCCACTTGATCTGCGCCCTCGCCAGCTTCTTCTGTCCACCTTTCCCCCCATCCCAATGCTGAATATCCTCCACAGCTCTGAAAGCACCATGTCCTGTTTTGCCTAAATGCCTTTACTCAAGCTGCTTGGTCCTCATGGGTTGAGAGGTTCTAACCCTCCCTTGTTAATACCTACTCAGCCTTTAAGCACAACCCTTCTGAAAAGTCATCCTGATGGCCACTCCTCTCTCAGCCTACTCCCCCCAAGCTGAGTCATATACCTCTTCTGTGTGCTCCCATTCCATACTTCCTTATCAGGACACTCACCACAAAGAATTACGCTCAAATTATTCTCTAATTATCTGTTTACCTGATTCTCTATTATCTAGATCATCAAGCTAGCACAGTGCCTGGTACATAGGAAGCAATCAAATACTGAAAGAAGGAAAGAATGAATGAATGAACAAACAAAGATAGTTAAGCCTATGACAGTTGATGAGATAACCAAAGGAGATAATGGAGAGAAGGATAGAACACTGGAGCAAAACCCACCTTTAGAGGGTAGAAGAAAGAAGCTAGCAAAGGAAACAGAATGAACAATCAAAGAGGCAGGAAGAAAACATCTAAGATTGTACAGTAAAGCAACCCAAAAGAAGATAAAAATTCAAGAAAGGGCAGGTGATCAACAGTATCAAACACTACAAACAGGTCAAAGAAGGTGAGAACTAAGATAAGGCCATTGGATCTTGATTTTGCTAATGTTAACTACCACCTCACTTCTCAACAAGGTCCGAGACCATCTTTCTCAGCCACTGTTTCAGGCAATTGAGAGCTTACAAATAACCAATGGTATGAAACTTACCTGTGCAATCTATTTTTTATGATTAAAAAGTTGAAAAACAGAAAATACACAAAAGAAAATAAAACCCCACCATCCAGATATAACCAGCTTTGTTACTATATCCTTTGTTTTTATGTTTATATTTTTATATAATTATTATATTGAATTCTATATCCTAATTAAACAATTTCTTAATTACGGTTATATAATAAAATAATAGTAATATAATTAAATAATGAGGCTTAATTTATGCTTTATTCAGCCCAAGTTAGTGTTCTCATTGTAAATCAATTAAATTAGCATTCTAATTTATAAATAGAAAAAAGAAAAAAATGTTATAGAATTAGACATGTCCGCTTGGCCAACGTGTGCACAATGGTTTTTTTGGTCACATAATATTAAAATTGCCTTTTGATTTTTATCAATAAAGTTATTTATGCTAAAAGGTAGCACATTATCTTAAGTATCTTATCTTGACCCATTTAGGCTTGATTTTATTCTTTTCCTGCTCTAGAGCTTGGCTGCTAAAAATAGGTTTGGCACTAGATATAGAAACATCTATAGCAGCTGCAGGATTTTTTCCTAGGTTATTTTTAAAATCTCTTCAGTTAAAATTAGATACACTGGCTTATAAATAATTTAATAAGGTCTAAATTACAGCATTAAGTATGCTTGTCTGACAATTTGTTATATCTAGAAAAATAGTGTGAACCAGAATTTTCAACTTTCTTGAGATTTTCTTTTTTTTTCTTTTTTTTTTTTTGAGACAGAGTCTCACTCTGTTGCCCGGGCTGTAGAGTGCCGTGGCGTCAGCCTAGCTCACAGCACCCTCAAACTCCTGGGCTCAAGCAATCCTTCTGCCTCAGCCTCCCGAGTAGCTGGGACTACAGGCATGCGCCACCATGCCCGGCTAATTTTTTACATATATTTTTAGTTGTCCAATTAATTGCTTTCTATTTATAGTAGAGACAGGGTCTCGCTCTTGCTCAGGCTGGTCTCGAACTCCTGACCTTGAGCAATCCACCCGCCTCGGCCTCCCAGAGTGCTAGGATTACAGGCGTGAGCCACTGCGCCCGGCCATTAGACCTTATTTTGCAAGAAGCTACAGGGAGTTACAGCCTGCTCAGGGGTCACCAGCTAGAAGTTGGCAGAAGTAGGGGGGTGGGGAGCTAGAGACATGACTCCTGGTCTAGGCAGAGTCACTGTTTCCCATACCCTGGTCCTGGGTCCAGGGTCTCCAAGACCTTTCTGTAGCTCAGCAGTTCTCCCACCCGAGTTCACATCTGCCTCCTGTGCTGTTCTGTACCTGACAGGTCACACCAGTCTAGAACAAGGCCATCTAGGGGATTCTTACTTCCTCCGAGCGGGAGATTCTGAGCGGCTGTTTTCATTGGCAAGGCTTGGATGCTTCCGGAATTGAAGGGGAGCTTTCCCCAAATGATTACGGTTTTTAGTTGCTTTGACCTTCAGTAGAGCATGAGGAACGCTAGCAGCTGCGGGGGTTTAGTGATACTTATGACTGCTATTCCCGATCCCGAGAGCTCCCAGGGTCTGCCGTCCACTGCCTCCTCCCCAGGACACCCCTCCGTGCAGCCCCTCGCACCCTTGCATGGCCTCTTTTGTTCACCACACCCCCCGAGACGTCTTCTGGGTGTCAAACAGAATGCTGACAGGGAGTTTAGGGCACCTAGTCCACCCCTCCCAGCACCGCCCCAGCAGCCTGTCCCCTGCTTTTATTGTTCTGTTTAGCACTCATCACCATGTTACATACATTTTACTAATCTCTTATGATCTAGCATTTACTAACATTTTACTATACGCTTAGTTATTCTCTCTCTCCTACTGGAATAGCAACTGTCCAAGGGCGAGGAATCTGTTCCCTGCTGTGTCCCTGACACCTAGCACACTGTCTGACACATAGTAAGTTCTCAGTAAATTCTTGCAGGGTGAATGAAGGAAGGAATGAACGCCCTTCTCACTGTGGGCCACCCTCTCCCTACTCCATCTGGCTGACTTCTCAAGACTCAGCACAAGTCTAGGCATGGCGGCTCATGCCTACACTCCCAGTACTTTGAGAGGCTGAAGTGGGAGGATCGCTTGAGGCCTGGAGTTCAAAACCAGCCTGGGTAACATAGCGAGACCCAGTCTCTACAAAAAGCAAAAAAATAAATAAATAAAATAAAAAATAAAAAATTATCCAGGCGTGGTGGCGTGCCCCTGTAGTCCCAGCTACTCAGGAGGCTGAGGCAGGAGGATCGCTTGAGCCCAGGAGTTCGAGGCTGCAGTGAGCTATGATGACACCACTGCACTCCAGCCTGCGTGTCAGAGACCCTGTCTTAAAAAGAAAGACTCAGCATAAGTGCCAAGTGCCTTCTCCTGTGGGAAGCCTTCCCTGCTTCCTGCCACTGTGTTTGGTGGCTTCCTCTGGGCCCCACACTCTGCTGCCCCTTTCACAGCATGCTCTCCTCTCTGCTGTGACCTCAGTGATATGGATCCCCCAGAGTCATATGCAGAATCCTAATCCCCAAGGTGATGGCATCAGGAGGTGGGGCCTTTGGGAGGTGATTAGGTCATGGGGGGCAGCCTCATGCATAGAATTATGCCTCATCAAAGAGGCCCAGGGGGGCTTGTGAAGGCACCAGCTATGAAGCAGGAAACAGGCCCTCACTAGACACCAGATCTGCTGGCACCTTGATCTTGGACTTCCCAGCATCCACAATTGTGGGAGATAAATTTCTGTTGTTCATAAACTACACAGTTCATGGTATTTTGTTACAGCAGCATGAATGGAGTAAGACGCCATCCTGTGCTGTGATGGCTTATTGGCCTCTCTCTCATCCCCACCAGCTTGTGAGCTCGTTGGGGATGGGACTCCAACCTGTTTCCTCCTGTCTGCCTAGCGCTTGGCAGAGCTTGGCTCAAAGTAGATCCTCAGTAAATGCCTAACACTGCAAACTGAATAAACTCAGTGTTCCCAGGGAACCAAGGGCTTGCGCATCTGCCCCATTTGATCTGGGCAAGTGCTAAATAATCAGATCTTCCCAGCATTAATTACTCCTCTGTTTCACAAAGGGAGGACCAGGGATGCGAGACACCCCCGCTCCAGAGTTGGGCTGGGCCACCCTCTGAGGGCCTGCACCTCCCTCTGACCTTCCAAAGGCTGCTTCTCTTGACGTTTTACTGGCTACCTGGTCAAGGGGTCGTGCCAAGGGGCTTCTCCAGAGTGGATCATACGCCTAGATGCACTGGTCCCGAACTGCTGCATTAAGAACCACAGGGGAGCCTTCCCTGGGTGCCACCCCACACGCGAGTTCCGCTTCCTGGAGCCTCTCCCCTCCCTTCCCAGCTCTTGGTGGTACCTGCTTGCTGGTCTGTCTAGCAAGGTTCCCAGCTGAAACCTCTCTGCCCCCTTTTTTAGGCTAGGGGAAGTGTTACATTCTTCAGTGAGTCCAGGGGCAGCCCCAGGTGCTGAAGTCTGGGCTCGGGACCACTTACTTAGCAGGATCTCAGCCACGGGGTGGAGAGTGGGCCAGGACCGAGACTGGGAAGGTGCAGTGGGACCTCAGACGTGGAAGAGCCGGCGTCTGGGATCAGGATGTTGCGATGGGGACCACAGTTAGGCGCAAGGCTGCCTGTGTAGCCCAGACCCCCGAAACCTCTTACGACCTCCAAGTGGTGTCAGCTGTGTGCCTGTGGGATCAGGCCTGGGATGTTGGGTTGTTGAGGAAATTGCCTCTTAGATTTTCCTCTGAAATCAGGTGCTGCAGCAGAGCGTGCTGCAGAGAGGTGGAAGGATTCGTGACAGGCCTTGGAAATTGGAAGCTCCCTCAAGTAGAGTACCCTGTTCACAGGGACGTGTGACAGCAGCCCAGCCCTCATATGTCAGGTAGGGGAGTGACCGTCAGCTGGAGGGCAAGCAAGGCACGTAATTAACTCCAGCTAAGCTGCTTCTGACCGAGGGCAGACTCCTGAGGAATGAGCGTGGCCACGGTGAGGGGATGAGGATCCACCTTTCATCTCTGAGCAGGTGCCCAGTGGGCATTTGAGCCTCCGGGTGAGCCATGGGGACAGCTCTGGCCCGTGTCCCAAGAAGGACTGTCGAGTTTGGGGACGTGGCTCCCCAGGGAAAGGCGGTAGAGTGGGCAGCCAGCCAGTTCTCGCCTGTCCAGTGCTGGACTTGGCAGCATCCCCAGGGCCCAGTGTCCCCTCTTGGCTTTTCCACCTCAGTTCCTGGTGGCTCGGGACTCACATGGCCCCTGGAGGAAACTGTCCCCTGAGGTTTCCCTTCCTCTCATTCCAGATCTGACCACTTCCCCCTGCCCCTCTCACATCCCTGCCCGTGGCTTCTGCCGTCTCCCCTCTGGACCACTGCCCTGGTCGCCCAGCCCACCCTCTTGCCCTGCCTCTCTTCCGTCTAGTAATGTCCTTCAAGTAGCTGCCAGGGTTGTCCTCCCAGTCCTCAGTGCCAGTGATGTCACTACCAGGTTGAGGCACTTTTAAGAACCTCCAGGGTTTAATGGGTACAGATGGGATGGTGAAAAACTTCTGGAAATAGATAGTGGTGATGGTCACACAACACTGTGAGTACACTTAGTGCCACTGAATTGTACACTTAAAAATGATCAAAATGGTAGGACAGACCAAAACAAAACTCTTCAGGGCCTCCAGAATAAGGTGCAACCCCCTTATCCTGGTCCTTCCTCCTTCCGCATCTCACCTCCCACTTGCCCTATTCACCCATCCCGTGCTCCCGCCCAGAGAACCTCTTGCTGTTCCAACACGTGCCCTCGCTTTTCCTGGCTCTTTGCCTTTCCTCGTGGACTTTCAGGGTTAGAATCTATTCCTTTACTTGTGAAATAATTGTTTCTACAATACCCTCCTGTGGGCTTCTCGCTGTTCTGCGAGGCTTACCCCATCTCTGGACAGCTCTACACGGACGGTGTTACCCCTAAGGGCACAGGTTTGGGGTATGAGGTATGCCCTGGACTTGAGTACAGGCTTTATGGCTTACCAGTCGTGTGACCTTGAGCTTATCAGTGAAGCTCCCTGGACCTGTCTTTCCTCCTCTGTTAAATGCGTACTAAAAATGGTACCCACCCCATAGGGTTGTTGCAAATATTCAAGGAGATCCATTATGAATAACAAATGAAGCAATGCAGGTAAAGAATTTAGCCTAGTGCCTGGCACATAGGCCAGTGTTAAATAAATGTGAGCTGGATATGTGTAAACTGAGCCAAATACTGGCCTTGATCACAAACAAAAACACTGGCTGGAAGGGCTGGAAGGGATCTGAGTGATCGTCAGCCTCCCAGACACTGGCTGTCCTCACCTGCTGGCCGTGTAGCAGGCTGTACTCTGTGACCCTTGTACTTGGGTAGGGCCTTGCCTGTCTTGTGAGCCACGTCCAGCCAGTGAGTTACGTCTCGTTGCCAGCTGAGCCTCTCCGGGTCTTCTTTCCTCTCCTCCCCTGGCACTAATGGAGCCAGGGGGCCAGCCAGCCACCCCAGGGCCTGGCTGTCCATCCTCACCCAGTGAGCGTTTATGGAGCAAACCAGCCTGGGCCCCTGCATGTCTGTGATGAGTCGCGTGCCCTTGCTGAGAGAGAAATTGACTTTTCCTACAGTGACCCACTGAGATTTAGGGGCCGTTTGTTGCTCCAGCGTAGTCTAGCCTCTCCTGACGATAAGTCCACTAACTCAACTTTCCCGTGTTTTAAGTGAAACACAGGTGAGGAGGGTCACAGAGTGGCAGTGGCGGGTCCGGGCCCTCACATCCAGTGCCTGACATAGCTGGTTTACTCTCTCTTTGGTCTCCTTGCTCATTCGTCTTCCCCATTACTGACCTCCCAGGAAGGAGGCTCCTGAGATTGACCCATCTGAATGGGTGGCATTGATGTCATGAGCTGGTCACACCCATGCCTCAGAGGCCCTGTGGGCACATGTGCTTACCAGGGTGCGGGGCCACGGTGATCACCAAGCCATCTACCAGCTCTCACTCCAGGACCAACGAACCCACCTTGCCTGGGCCTCCTTCTTCCCCCATTGGGTCTTCTTCCTCTACTCCTGTTGCCCTGGACATCTGTGCAGAGCAAACCTGCTTCCCCTTTGGGATTCCCTGATGAAAGTTCTGCAGTAATTCCTCACTGTCTAAGGGAGAGGAAAGCACACACCTGCCTGGTGTTCAGGGTTCCCTGGGGCACGGACTCAAGCCAGTCTGACCCTACCCATCCCTCTCCTGCCACATCCCTTCCCCACGCCATACTCCTGCCATGGAACGGGATACACCATTTCTCCCTCGTGCCCTGCACTTTGCCACCTCTGAACCTTTGCTCATGCTGGGAACTCAGCCTGGTGAGCCCTCCTGCCACCTCTGTCTCTTGCTCATCTTTCAAGGCTCAGCTCAAGTGCCACCTCCTCCAAGAAGTCGTGGCAGAATAGCTCAGTGTGATCTGAATATTCCTTCCTCTGTGCATGACTTGTGTCTTCGCTGCAGTCCCCACTTTTGTCTCGCCGTGTGTTATGGAGTTTTGTTTGCATCTTCTCTTCCCCACTGAACGGAAAGCTCCCTGATGTCCAAGACCATTTGTAACCTTTATGTGTCCCCACACCAGGGCCTGGCTCTTCATCATCACCCAGTCAGCGTTTATGGAGCGAATCAATCTTCTACAACTCCAGATCCAATCCTCCACCACACCACTTCCTGCCTTTTACTAAATCATATCCATAGCTTTCACCCCCTCCAGGTTATGAATTCATTGAGGGCAGGAACCATATCTTACCCATCTCATTCCCTCGTACCTTGCCTAGACCCCCAGCCGATGCTGAACCCCTGTGCCCCTCAAATATGGAGTGGAAAGGAGTGGAGATGGCTCCGTAGTTGGACTTTGGTCCCTCTTCAGAGGGTGACCTAGCCCCCACCCCCAGGAGAAGGGCTGACAACTTGTGATATTTGCACAAACCTGCGGAAAAGAGCACCCCGCTCCTGACAGGCAGCCTGCACACGCTTTGCGTTGGTGACCCTGACTTTTAAAAATGTCACACCTGCATGTGCAGGAAGACTTACTGACAGCTAATTAGGAAACGCAGTTTGTATCTACCTGTCTTTGAAAAACATTTTGTAAATTGGGTAATTGGCTTTAACAGTGCAGAGGAGAGATGTGTGCTATGGGCTCCATCATCCTCAAATAACACAGTCTGTAGCCAGCCAAGAATTCAGAGTGACAGCTTCAGGGAGAATACAGAAATGCCAGTTTTTCTCAGCATTCAGGATGGACAGCCTGGCTCTCTGGAGACTTTTAGAAGCAGATGGTCTGTCCATCACCCCGGGGAAGGGGTGTGAAAAACTCAAGATGGCTGAAGTTAATAAGCTCTTAGGGACAGACCTATGGAGACGACCACTTTTATTTCAGACTGTATCCACCAGCAGGGATTGTATCTGCCAGGCAGCGGTAATTTAATACATCCAGCCAGTATGTATTAAACATGTTTGGGGCCAATCCCTTTGCTAGTCAACAGGGGACAGGGAATAGGACAGCCTCATTCAGCACACCTGAATTATACCTGGTTACGTCCCTTAAATTCTGGTTTGACATCAGTATCCTAAATGATAGGGGAAATTTTTTTTGTAAATATGAGGCATACTTACTTTCTAGCCCTTCCCATAATCTTTTCTTGTCTCTCTTTAAACTCTTTTCATCTTTCTCTAATCATTTCCCAGGTATGTTAATTCCTTATGTTTCAAAATGCTTACAGCAGGTGGTTAAGTATGTTTGTTAGTCAACGCAGACTCATTGCAGTGAGAACAGCCCTGTGGTCCAGGGGTTTCATGTGTGAAGGTTATTTCTTGCTCATGTCATCAATGAGTGCAGCTTGGAGAGCTGTGTTGGTTGGGTCTTGTGGGAAGCAGATGTCCAGACAGAGTTAGAGGGGCCCTGGGGGAACTATCTGTGAAAGGAAAAGAAGAGAGATGGGCAGGGGAGCCTTCAGACTGTGGGGTGGGTCTGACACTGGTGAAGGGAGTGGGGAAGGAAGGAGGCTCGGGCAGGAAGAGTCTGAGGCAGCTCTGAGAAAATCTCAGCCAGACCAGCTGGGCTCAGAGATGGCCCATAGTCTAGTCTTGCACTGGCCGGAGATGGAGAGCCCTTGTTCCACTGCCATGCTCCGTCAATGGTTGGGGGCACCTGATAGGAGGGTGACCTCCTCCAAAAGTTGAGGGACATCCCAAAGGCACTGCACCTGGAGGCTGTCAGCTTGTGAGACTGCCTTCTTTGTGATTGTCTCTCTGTTGACATGGTGGTGTCCCTCTCCATGGCTGCCACAGGGATGTGGGGTCTGGGGGGCTCCTCCCCCTTCTGGGTCCTGGAATTCTTCCCCACTCACTCTATGAATGGAAAAGAGAGCACATAGCACCAGTGGAATGGTTTTATAGGCTAACTTGGGCGTGGTACACATCACCTTTGTCATATTCCATCACCCAAAACTCAGTGGTCATGCCTACTTGCAGGGAGGCTGGGGAATGTAGTTGTGCTGCATGCCCAGGGAGAAGAACAGCACATGGATATCATGGAGCATGAACGCTGGAACCCGACTCCATGGGTTTGACTCCCAATTCTGCCCCTTACTTATTGTGTACGACTTTGAGCAAATTACTCTCTGACCCCTCAGTTTCTTCATCTACTAAAACACGGACAATAATCAGACACGGTTCACAGGGTTGTTAGGAGGATTAAGTGAGTTAATATCTATAAAACAATTAGAATAGTGCCTGGTACAAATACATGTTATATAAGGACTCTCTGTGTTGTTATTATTGCTATTCTTATTTCCAAATTTAACACATCAATAAATGTTTGTTGAGTACCTATTCTGTTCAAGGAATTTTTATAGGTCACTTGTTTCCTGGATAGCTCCTAGTACTTGGTAGATGGTCTGAACGTGTTTAAATGAATTAGTTGTAATGGCAGAACAATATAGCTGTGTTTAATTCAGTTGGCCATGGTGCGGGACTAATTTTTAACATGATTTAGCAATAATAAATGTAAAGTCTAGTTCTTGGGTTCAGAAAGTCACCCACAGATGAAGGGAAAGAGAGAGACCTAAATGATTGTGAAAGCATCTGGGTGTGAAAAGCTTACCAATTTAAAAATGACTTTCTGTCTTTATAAAAGTAATATGTACATTTTTTAAAAATTCAAGTTAAATAAAAAGGTACAAGAAGGAAAGTAAAAAAAAAAACAAATGTCATCATCTTTAACATTAGATAACTCTCATTCCAGACATCTCCTTATGCATATATTGTAAATAGAGAGATAGAAATAATTTCATAAAAGGAGATCCTTATTACATCCTATTTAAAATCAGTGTTAAATTTTATTTATTTCCATGTAACAGAAGAAAATGAGGAAAAGTAAAATAGAAGGAATTGCTCAACATTAAACAATTTTGCCTTCACTACAGAAAATATTTGTCTCTAAAATATCTCTCTAAGGGTAATAAAAGATTATGAAAAGCAGTGAGGTTAGAATCCTGGCTTTTAAACTCCAGTTTTCAATTTTAGATGATATCGATTAAAGCCCTTCTATGGAAGAAGAGGAAATTAGCAATCTTGCAAGTCCTTTTCCCTCCTCCGCCTTCTGAATTTTGTGTTCCATTATTATCTCCACGTTGCCAGTTGTTTCATGTTAGATGGGTCCGGCTCTCACTGTCACTCCTTTTACCACAGCCCTCCCTTCCCGAGATCTATATTTTGATTCATCTTTTTGTTGGCTGGATTTTGTCAAAGTAGTTTCTTTCTCTATCCCTCCCCCACCACCACCAAGAAAGGCTCATAGGTGTTTTGCTACCAAGAGGATGTGTGCTGATTGAGTAGTTTTTACTGACAGTAAGCTCTGTCTGATGTAGGTGTCCAGCAGAAGGGCTGCATTCTGGAGCCACATGAACAGAAGTCAATACTCAGAATGTGGGAGGTGATCATTTCATTCGCTTGGCATTGTGGCCAGGAGCGCTCTGAACAAATCAATAAGGAAAAGACAAACAACCCCATAGAATAATGGGCAAAGTCACCAGTCCAAAAGAGGAAACACAAACAGCCTATAAACATATGTAAAGAAGGCTTAACCTCTTTAGTAATCAGACACATACAAATTGAAATGCGATATCCAATACCCACAAAACTGGCAAAAATTAAAGTTGGCAAAGGTGTGGGGCAGTGAGATCTCTCAGACACGCTGGTCAGTGTGCAAATGGATCAAACCACTTTGAGAACATGTGGCAGACCCTGCGATTCAACGATTCCATTTCCAGGTTTATACCCTAGAGAAACTCTGCATGTGTGTGCCAAGAGACACGTATGGAAATGTTCAGCTGTCTTGCTGACAGCTATAACCAACAGAACGCTGGAAACAGCCCACATGTCCACTGACAGAGGAATGAACTAACAGTGGCGTAGTCACACAATGGCATACTACACAGCTAGAAAAATGCGTGAACTACAGCTGTATTTGGCAACAAAAATCTCCCAAATATGATCTAGAGCCATGAGAGCAGGTTTCAGGTGAAACATGTCATATGATTCCACTTACATATATGTTCACAAACAAGTAAAATTAAATGATATAGTGTTTAGGAAAACATATACATATAAAACTATAAAGAAAAGCAAGGAAGGATAAATGCAAAATTCAGACTTGGGGCTCCCATGGGTGAAGGGGGCATGTGTGCAGGTGTGGGCACACAGGGTTTTCAACATAAGCCTGATGTTGAGTGTTCTGCATGTTCATATTACTATTTTCATACCTTATATAAGGTATATGTATATGATCTATTCTTTTCTATGAGTGAAAATTTTTCATAATAATCAAATCTTATTTAAAATAAAACAGTGCTCTGAAGTTACACTACCTGAAATTGAATCCTTACCATTTACGTGACCTTGGGCAATTATTATTTCTGAGCCTATTATTATTTCTGGTTCCTTATCTGTAAAATGGAAATAATAATAGAACAGGTTGAGCATTCCTTATCCAAAATGCTTGGGACCAGAATTGTTCTAGATTTTGGGGTTTTTTTTTTTTTTTGGATTTTGAGATATTTGCATTATACTTACTGGTTGAGGATCTCAAACCAGAAAATCTGAAATCCAAAATGCTTCAATGAGCATTTCCATTGAATGTCATGTCTTTGCTCAAAAAGTTTTGGACTTCGGAGCATTTTGGAAATATGCAATATTTCGAATATTGCATATAATAATATTGTGAGGAATGAATAACATCATTTACATAAAGTTCTTAGTACTGTGCCTAACACATATTGAGGGCACAATACACGTTAGTTGGTGTTATTTTCTGTGCAGGGCAAGCCAGATGGAGGTATTTGAAGACCATCCTAGGTGCTGCATCCCCAAAACGTCTGTCCTCTGAAGGCTTTCCAGGCATGACCCCTAGATAGGAATGCCGTGAAACCATCTTGTATGGGGATAATTAGAAGAGCTAAGAGTAGTTTAGCCTAAGGACATCTCTTGGAGTCACACAGGTTGAGCTTAGATATCTGATTTTCAGGCCAAGAAAAGGAAGAACTTTCTAACAAGCAGAGCTGGCCAAGGCCAAATTAGCTCCTTGGTGAGGGAGTGAGACCCCAGCCACTGGAGGGACAGACGTGTGCAGATGCTGACTGCTCCTTGGACAGGAGGTGCAGAGGGGGGGCATTCTAACAGGAGCAGGCTGGACACGTTAGCTTTTAAATTCTCCTTCCATTCTGAAATTCTGCGTGGAACAATTCCCAGTTTCAAATGGGTCGTTATTAACTCTGACATTTTCTTGGCATTTTTACATTTTAACTCTCAGCAACATTTTCTTTGAAATTTTTAAATCAAAAAAGTATTTTAATTCTTTAAAAATGAGATTTAAATGAAAATGGATTTCATTCTGGAGTCTCACTTTTTCATTAAAAAAAATTGATTTTCATGGCTTTTGGATCCGTTCCCATTTATAAGTGCTGAATTTTAAGAGCCTATATGGGCCAATGATGACTTCTCTGTGACAAATCCTTACAAGGAAGGAGAAGCCATTGGCAATCAAACAATAGGAGTTTGGGGGCAGTGACCGTGAGCAACAGTAGACATGGAGTTAGAGGAAGGCAATGATGAAAAATCCTGGAGAGAAGAGGGAGGGAGGGAGGGAAGGCAGCTGTCCTTGAGGGCCTACTGTGTGCCATAGCCAGTCTCCAAGAGGCAAGACTGCAGATCAGAGGCTGCAGCCAGTCAATAAGCTTTGAGCGATTGCGTGAGCTGGGATGATTGACTTCCAGTCTGTTGATCAGGTTGTGACCATGCACTCTAGAGGGGAGTGGGGGGTTTCTAGTGGAGGATGTGGGGGGATGGGAGAGCATGATAAAGCCCATAGCTTTCTTCCAGGGCACGGAGCCCCCGCCCCCAACAGTGGCTCTGAGCAATCCATCAAAAGCCAAATCACTGAAAGACAACTTGGCATAAATAACTTCCCAGAATGATCATTTTGCTCCGTGAACAGCTCACTAAAAGCTGTCAGACAGACACCTTAAGTGGGGTATCGAGAAGCGACCTGGCTTAGGAAGGGGCGGGCCCACAAGAAAAGGACAGTAATAAAAAGCCCTTGGGGGAACATCTCCAAGTGCAGCAGCCGGGAAGGAGGAAATGCGAAATACATGTGAAATCGACTTTTGCCTGAGCTGGAAGGACAAATCCTGTGAAACGGCCGTGGCAAGGTGTCTGCAAAGAATCCCTTGGGAAATGAAAACTTAGGGAAGTTTCCCAACGATGTGGTGTATTGATCACCAGGCAAATTCATTAACTCCCAGGGAGCAGCTTATAGTGTGTGTGCTCAGCCACCTCACATACGTGACCCTCGACCGCCCTTCCCGAGACCAGAGACAAAATCATACTTGGGCAAGGACCTCCAGGGCCATCTCCTTGGTGGTTTTCAACCATTTTTGCTACTGGCAATGAAACTGCCTTTTCACAGTAAGTGCTCTGTGGAACCCTGATGCCATGCATAAAACAGTGGAAGAGGAGTTCCTGTCTGGGAAGGGAAGGTGAGGAGCCCGGAGCACCTCTTGCCGGCCCCCAAACCTCGGCTGGGCCCTCCCTGTGCACCCGAGGGGCTGAGTTGGAAACCTCCAAGCTGATCCAGTCCTCAAAACTCAGCTTAGGTCAGCTGGAAAGTGCATCTGTGGGGTACACGAGTCATGTCAGCTAAGAAGATAAAGTATGAGAAATGAGGATAAAGAACAGCATCAAAAATGGGACAGACACATCTTTGTGAGTTTTATTTTGTTATTCACTGCAAAGGTACTCCCTTTAGGGTAGCAGTCCCCGACTTTTTGGCACCAGGGACTGGTTTCATAGAAGAAAATTTTTCCACGGATGGGGGAGGTGGAGTCAGGCAGTGATGCGAGTGATGGGGAGAGGCTGTAAGCACAGATGAAGTTTCGCTTACTGCCCCGGCTGCTCACCTCCTGCTGTGCGGACTGGGTCCTAACAGGCCACGGACCAGTACCAGTCCACAGCCTGGGGGTTGGGGACTGTAGCATTAGGGAAGTCAGGGGGCCATGCTGGGTGCTCAGTAGGTTGTTTCTCCCACGTTAGGCCAAGAGCTCTGATCAGGAGGAGGCCTGGGCTTGTAGAGTTATCCTGGGGGAAGTTGGTCTTGTCTAGAACACCATTAGCGTTAACCTACCCTTTGCCCATTGAGATGACTTCTTTAGATTATTAGAAAGCTCTCAACTAGGAATCCAGAAATCCCTCTCCTAATCCTGGCAAGACAGTGGACAAATCCATTCTCCTTTTTAGTCCTCAGTCTCTGCATCTGCAAACGAGGGTGTGGAATTAGCAATACCCAGACATTTGGATTTCACACACTGAGACAGGGAAGGCCATGGACCAGAAACTTACAGAGAGTGGAAAACTTTTTATCTTGCCACCTCAGTACAGTAAAAACAAAGCCTTCCTACTATCTATCATTTTATAACAGAAAAACGTTTCAATACCATACAGGCTAAAAGGACCTTATCTATAAATCAAGGATAGTTCTTTAAATGGAATAAATTTTGCTTTAAGGAAAACCTCACTATGTCATTCTCATTTGTCTTATTTTGTTTGAGCATATCAGTTTTCTACTGCTGCTGTAACAGACCACCACCAATTTGGCGGTCTAAACCATGCCCATTTATTGTCTGACAGTTCCATGCGGGAAGTCTGGACACAGTGTGGCTCCACTGAGTCCTCTGCTCAGGGCTTCACAAGGCCAAAATCAAGTTGTCAGCTGGGCTGGGTTCTCATCTAGAGACTCAACTGGGGAAGATTTCCTTCCATGCTCATTCAGGTTATTGGCAGAATTAAGTTCCTTGCAATTATAGACGGGGTTCCCTGTTTTCTTGGCATGTGACCTTCTTCATCTTGAAAACAACAATGGCAGATTGAATCTATCTCATGCTTTGAGTTTCTGATTTCCCCTCTGCTATTAGGCAAAGAAAGGTCTCTGCTTTGGGTGGCTTGTCTGACTACACTGGGCCTACCTGTACAATAATTTCAGGTCAGCTGATCAGTAACCTTAGTTACATCTGCCATGTCCCTTTTGCCATATAACGTAACATATTTGTGGGAGTAATACCAAAGGGCTGAGGTCACCGGGGCCAAAACTTATTGCCTGCCTCACCTGGTTTGGTGAAGGTTGGGTTGGATAAACATTTGGAAACACTGGAGGATTCTCCAGCTCCAAGACTGGTTGTCAGATAGTCTCAGATTTTTGAGTTGACATGTCCCAGCATTGTGTATTTGTGAGAATATAGAAACTTGCATGGACTAGGTACTCAGGGAATGTTTGCTGAGCAAACAAGTATTAATAAGTTCATTGTTGCCAATATTTTAATGCGACTTTGATTGTAAATCTGTGGTACTGTATGATCATTGTCATTAGCTACAGATTAGACAACAAGCCAAAATCATTACAGAGATGTATTAAAACTAGAAATGATTGAGTAAATCATGGTGGAAACAATTAAAACATGAATTGCTCTGTAATATCTGTGCTTGCTCTGCTGAGGGTGAGGAGTGTTGCTTTCAATCAAGGGACAGGGGTAATTAACAGAGGGCCCCAGAAACAGTAAGAACTTAATATTTCTTTCCTCCCTCCCTTCCTTCTCTCCTTTCTCTCTTTTTTTCCTTTTCTCTTTCTCTCTTTCTTTCTTGACAAAATAAATTAACTTGGCCAGCTTTAAAATTTAATTAAAATTTAAAAATTGCTTTATTTACTGAATATCTACAGTGTACAACCCAAACTCCCTAGCCTGGTGTTTGGAGCCCTAAGCCTTCACCCAGGCCACCTTCTCCTCATCACTCACCATAGAAGTGGGCCAGCTGTTGCTGTTCCTGTCTCACTTTCCCACCTCCTTGCCTGTGTTCGTGCTGCTCCTCCGCCTACGATTCCCATCTCCAGTGTTCCCTCTCCCAGAGCACCCCGTCTCTCCCCGCCTGCCCCACAGCCTGGCTCTGCCTCTCTCCTGCGGCACTGAGCACTGTCCGCCACATGAGGTGGCCACTGTGCTGGCTCCTTGCCTTCATGAGACAGTGAGCTCTCTGTGGCTAGGACTGCGTTAGGCTCGTTTCTCTGTCCCATCAGCACTCATCATGGGACATGGTCCACAGGAATGTCTTCAAGAAATACTAACCCACTGTGATCCCATAGTATGGTCACTTAGGGGAAGGTGGAGGACAAGGAGAAAGAAAGAGGAGGACACAGAATGGAGAGAAAGACAAGCATGAGGAGTGTCAGGGGGCTCCTCAGGCACCAATAGGTACTTACGGAATCTTTAGGGGGGCCCTTGTCCAAGCTCTGGGGAGACAGCAGGGAAAGCAGTGACAAAACCCTTGTCCTCATGGGACTTCCATTCTGGTTGAGGAAGTCGTTCAATATACAGGCAAACAAAAAGTAGACAGGATGGGTTCAGAAAATTTTAGGAACTATGTCAGGGCGTCAAAGAGGGTGGCATGTCAGAGTGTGACGGGCTGGGAAATATTTAGGGTAGGGAGACCCGAATGATGAGAAGGGGTGAGCCATGTTGAGAACCCAGGGAATTGTGTTCCCACCTAATAAAATAGCAGGTGCAAAGGCCCAGAGGGAGGAAGGAAATTGCTTTTGGTTTCAGGGTACAAGAAGAAGGCTAGTGAGGCTGTGCATGATGAGGAAGGGCAAGAGTAAAGGGAAATCAGGCCAGAGTGGGAGGCAGGGCCTTGGATTATGTTGCTTCTATTGTGATAAGGAACGTTACAAACATTATCCCAAACTTGTAAATGATAGAAAGATGCAATTATGTGACCATTTACCCTAACACTTAGAGCATTTTCAGCCTTTCCTTAGGATCATCTGACTGGGGGAATGGAACTTTGCCCAATCGATGAAGACCCAGACATTTCACAAATCTCTGCAATTGATAAGTTATGTTGGTTTTCAGTGATTTTCTTTTCTGTCCCCAAAACTGATGGTTTTATTGCCCTGTAGGACATTAACCAGTTTTGTACCTAATGTAGCAGTCTTATCTTATTCCTTACTTTTCTCGTTCACTGTAAAAATCCCTGGTCCTCAAATTCTCTTTCAAATCCACTTTGTCACCCTGCAGATCCCATTATTAATGAGTTGAATAAAACTTTGACATGTGCTCACTACCGATTTTCATGTGAATTATGTTTTTAACCTTTTGAGAATTATATTCTGATAGGAATTGGGTTTTAAATGCATGGAAAACAGGAGATGAGAAGAATTAATTTATGTTTGACAAAGGACACTCAGACTGCTGGATGGCAGATGAGCTTCACAGGGCCCCACAGGAAGCAAGATGCCCAGTTAGGAGCCAGCGCCTCTGTCCAGGGAGAGATGGCCACATGGCTTGAGTGAGGGGAGGTCCAGGCAGGGGGGTGGGGAGTGAGCTACAACAGACTCCGACATTTGCGAGCATTTGCACTCTTCCTGTTTCCATGTTGGATTGCCATGATCTACTTGTCTGGCCATTTTTCCTCTCTAATATGGGAGCTCCTTGGCAGGAGCTGTGTCCAACTTTTTGTTTCCTCAGCATCCAGCCCTGGGCTGAACACAGAGTAGTACTTGGCAAGTGTTTGCTGAATGAATTCTTCCTTTTACATTCATTATCATGGTCTTTTTATTTCCTATTGTGGTAAAATATACGTAACGTAAAATTTACCTTATTAACCATCTTTAAGTGTCAGTTCAGTGTCACTAAGTACATTCACACTACTGTGCAACCATCACCACCATCTACGTACAAAACATTTCCATCATTCCAAACTGAAACTCTGAACCCATTAAACAATAACCTCCATTCTCCCCTTCCTCCCAGTCCCTGGCAACCACCATTCTGCTTTCTGTCTCTATAAATTTGACTATTCTAGGTACCTCATATGAGTGGAATCATACCATGTGTGTTCTTTGGGGTGGCTTATTTTACTTAGCATATGTCTTCAAGTTTCATCCGTCCTGTAGCATGTATCAGCATTTCCTTCCCTTTTCAGGATGAATAATATTTCATAGTCTGTGTACACCACGATTTGTTAATCCATTCATCTGTTGATGGACATTTGTTTTGCTTCCACTTTTTGGCTACTGTGAATGATACTGCTAGGTATACAAATAATCTCTTCAAGTCCCTGCTTCAGCTCTTTTGGGTATAGATCTAGCACTGGACTTGCTGGATCGTATGGTAATTCTATGCTTAACTTCTTGAGGGCTGCCATACTGTTTTCTACTTTCCCACTAACAGTGCACAAGAGTTCCAGTTTCTGCACACTCTTGTTATTTTCTGTTTGTTTTTTTTTTTTTTTATAATCACCATTTTAGTGAGTGTGAAATCATTTTTTAAAATATAAGTGGCCATGGAAAGGGGAGATCCCAGGAGGAGGCATTTTGGGGGAGACAGCTGGGGGCTGGAGAGAGCTCCTAGACTGGAGAGTGCTTAGGGGAGGAGGGAGAGCCAGGAGAGCCAGCGGGTGCCAAGACCACACTCACTGAGCTCACAGCATGGATTCAGGGCTGGCTTAAATAGAAGCCCCACTGTGGCAGAACTGAAGCCCAGAAGGAGTCCATGAAGGAAGACTTGTTTGCGGTGTTGGGCTCTTGCTGCTGGGGAAAGCGGTTTCTAATTTGGACTTTTCTTTCTGTGTGTTTCTTCCCAGTGCGATAATGCAAAAGGGTTGAAAGCCTTCTATGATGCAATAAAATACGGGCCGAACCACTTGATGGTGTTTGGAGGTGTCTGTCCGTCCGTCACGTCTATCATTGCAGAGTCCCTCCAAGGCTGGAATCTGGTGCAGGTAAGTTCTGATCCACCTTCCATTGGGGGCTGTCTTTGACTGGCCACCAGTCTTTTGCAGAAATGGTTCCTTGCACAATGTGGTTCCTAAGTTGCCTGGGCCAGGCCCGCTGGACTAGCTCCTGGATGATCGCACAGCCTCCCACTGCCCTCGCTGCAGGACCCCACATGGCCCCACAGTGGGTCTCTAAAGGGCAGTCATGATACCACCATCATGTATTAGAAACCCTCAGTGCTCACCGCTGACTTCTTAGCTCAGCCGACCTGCCTGTCCAGCGTTAGCTTCTTTGACTACCGCTCACTCCACAACACAGCACTGCCAGACACCCCACCTTTCCCTATATGCACCCCAGACCTCAGGCCTCAGAGCTCTGCTCTCACTGTTCCTTTAACCAAATGACCCTTATCCACTCTCTGCCCATCCATCCATCCATCACCCTAACAGTTGTATGTGCAGGGCTTACTATGTGCCAGACACTGTTCTGAGCCTTTATATGCATTAACTCATTTAATCCTTATAACTACTCTCTGCTGTAGGTACTATTATCATCCCCTTTGTATAGATAAGGACACTGAGGCACAGAAAAACTGAGTAACTTGCCCAAGGGCTCACAGCTAATAAGTAGCAGGGCCAAGATTTTAATTCAGGCAGTCCAGCTCTTAAAATTAGACTATGGAAAGGAAAGTGGGCTCTGATAGAAATAAACAGGGTGGTAGGATGCATAATGATTGCCCTGGGGCAGTCAGGAAAGGCCTCCTGGAGGAGGTGACAGTTGAGTTGAGACCTGAAGGGTGTGAAGGAGCCCACTGGGTGAAAAGCGTTCCACACTGGCGAATGGAATAGTAAAGTCAGGCAGGCAGCTTGTGATGGAAGCAACCTAGTGTGTCCATGGGACAGAAAATGGGGAGATGGGACTGGAGCATGGGCGGCTGGAGTCAGGGTACAGAGAGTGAGAGTGAAGAGGCAGCAGGAGCCAGACCATGCAGGGGGTCAGTTTTCACTCCCCTTGCATAGACTGAGGCCCTCTTCTGAGTCGGGTCCTGCAAGCATGGGGTGCTGGGGGTGGAGCCCAAGCTTACAGCCACGAGGGGCAGGGGCACAGTTGTGATGAGGGAGGTGTGACGAGGGAGGGATGGGGGCCCAGAGGAGGGCCCCGCACTCAGCCCCAGGTCACAGAAGGCTTCGCAGGGCAGGTGCTGCAGGAGGAGAGGGCGTTGGGCAGCCGGGACGTGGGGGGCGCACAGCTACAGAGGAAGCCGGGTGAGCAGAAGTGGTGGGTGGGAAAGCGTGTGGGCTTGGGGAGCGGTGAGTCACTCATTGTGGCCGGAGCGGGCCGCACTGATTGTGGGCGGATGCAACACGAGAGGAGGCCAGAATAGCAGCGCTATAGTGCAAACCTAACCACGCACCTGGGCGCAGCATGGCTGAGTGTGCTGTGGGAGCCTGGCCTCAGGCTCTTGTGGTGCCCCAAACAGCTGTGAGACCTTGCACAGGTCACTTAGCTTCTCTGGGCTTGAGCCTCCTCTCCTGAATACCAAAGAGCACCCTCCCGTCTCGTCAGAGCCAGGTACTGCCACTCCGAGCCTCATTCCCTCATCTGCACGGTCAAGGTGGTAACAGGACAGCTGTCATAGGGTTGTGCGATCGAAAGATTAGGACTGTGCCTGGCACACAGTGAGCTCTACGTGTCCCTTACTGTTGGTCCTGCCCTGTCTCCTCTCACTCCTCAAGTTGAATACCCTGATTACTTGGCATTCCTGGTCTTTCCTGCATTCCCACCTTCTTACACTGTTCGCACCACCTGAAACATCCCATTCTCCCTATGGCCAGTGTATCAAGTGCTACCCATTCTTTGAGACTCAACTTAAATGCTGCCTCCTCCAGGAAGCCTTTCTTGACTGCTACAAGGGGGCTACTGAAGTAGGGCCCCTAGAAAGTCTTTTTATCACTTTCCTCTATTTATTTTGGCAGAGCAGTACTCAGCGGGTCCCCATTCTGCTCTGCCTGTCTTTCTTGGGGTTTTGCAGATGTGGGAGCATGTTTGCAACTGTTTGTCTCTCGCACTGGGCTGTGAGCTCCTCAAGGATGGAACCTGGGCCTGTGTGACATCTGCTTTTCCCTGTGCCTAATATTTCACAGACTTTATTAGATGTCAGCTGGATGATCAGAGGGAGGGAGAGAGGCAGGAGGGGATGGGAGGACAGAAGGATCTGCAGATGGACATTTTGCCCAGACACGAGAGGCCAAGCTCCCTAGGAAACTCCCTACCCAGAGGAGAATCCAAAGAGCTTCCTGCTTCCCAGCCTCACTCAGCACTGTCTGTCCCTCGGAATTCTCTGAGGAGCTGCCGGGACAGGCACAGCCTTGGGAAGTCCTGGCCAGGGCTACCTGACTTCAGCATGATCAAGACAGGCCTCCAGCTAGAGGAGTTGACAAGACAGGGAACTGTGGATTGTATTAGTTAGTTATTACTGGCTAACAAATTACCCCGAAAGTTTAGTGTCTTGAAACAGTGGCTTAAATTTATTATTTCATTATTTTTATGGGTCTAGACCCATAGAATGGTTATGTCCACTCCATGGTGTTTGAGGACCTGCTGGAGGATCTGAAGGCTTGACTGGGGGTGGAGGTCCTGCTTCCACCGGGCTCCTCTCCATGTGAGTCTGTCCACAGGGCTGCTTGAGTGTCCTTATGACATGACGGCTGTCTTCCCCCAAAGGGAGTTGTCCAGAAAACCAGGGCAGAGGTGGCAAAGCCATTTAGGATCTAGCTCGGGAAGTTGCATACCATTACTTCTGCCGTCTTCTACTGATAACACAAATCAGCCCTTACTTAGCATGAGAGAGGAGTGCCAAGGTATAGCAGGGGGTGAAGGTGACCAGAGCCATCCTGGAGGCTGGCTGTCACAGTGACTAACATCTGAGAGGAAGGCAGGATCTCACATTGCCCAGCAAGAGGGCACTGATACCCTTCCCTGTTTTATAGAACTCCTGCTCATCCTTCAAAACCCCAGATAGGCCCCATTTCCTCTGTGAGGCCTTCCCTGGTCTCCTTCCTTCACCCCCTTTCCTTCTGTGCCTCCCTCCTCACCCAAAAAATAAATGACTTATTCCTTCCTCCTTTACAACAAGGGGTGATATCTCTGCCAACAGGGTGAAAACTGGATCTTGGACACGAGGAAAAAAATCTTACTCTTTTTTAGTATAAAGCATAGACATACAGACAGTATGTAAACAGATATATGTGTGTCTGTGGTATTCTAGTGTCGTGAGAGGGCAGGATTAGGAAAAAATATCCAGAAAGGCTTCTTAGGAGACTGATGGTGAAAAGAAGTTTGAGGAATATAATACGGTTTTCCGTTACTTCTATATTGTGTACAGTATTGTGTTATTAAATAAATTATATGCTGTGAAAAATAATTTATCCTATAACCCTGTCTTCCCAACTAGATTGTGAGCTTCTTGGGGGCAAAGACCCCCCGATTTCTGCATCTCCTGGTTCTCAGTGCCTCATGCAGGGCCTGGGTCACAGTAGGTGCTCACTGAGTACTGCACTGCACAAAGGCAGAGGATAGTCTGGGGCCTGAACCCCACCTGGGCCCAAGCACACAAGGTGGGGGGCCATGGACATGCCTATGCACAGAACCCCTCTGCACTTTGACAGGCCCTTGAGGGAGGACACTCATGCTCTGCTGCCCTAGCATTTGCTACTAGACCCTCGGACCGGATCAAGGGCTCCAGCAGGATGTGGATGGGGGATGCTGCGGGGCTGCGAATTGGCTGGTGCTCAACAGTTTGGAGCACTCTGAGGGCCTGGGAGGCAGAGTGGTGGATGAGCCCAGGATAGCAGATTTCTCTCAGCCTTGTGTGGCCAGGCAAGGATGCTGTTGGAACAAGGATCCACATCCTGATGGGGGAGTTGCCTGGGAGCCTGGATTTCTGCCTCCTCCCATTCTCAGGGGACACAGCCCCATTTGTTATGGGCCAGACTCTGTGGCCCTCCCAAGCCACCCCCATCCCCCAACTCAGGGAGGCTGAGTTTACCTCCAGAGAGGGTGGAGGGGTGGATGGATGGGTCTGCAGGGGCTCAAGGGATTTGATGAATCCCTTAATTTATTCAAAACTGGCCTATGAAACAGTTTCACAAATGGGAAAATGCATGTAATTTGTATAATTGAAAAGGAGCTCTGACTGCCCTTTGGGGGAGCAACGTGTGCTGGACAGACAGCCTGGAATGCGTAATCAGTTGTTTCTGTTTCTTGGTGCCGTCAAAATGGGGATTCGTACACCAGAGGGGTGAAAATTCACCCTGGTGCTGAAATCCGTTAAATTTAACTTTTGCCTTTTACTGGGCTTCTTGATTCATGGTTGCTGCATAAAGAGGCTGATATTGTTTTAGGCATGATGTAAGTCACTTAGCCACTGGGAACCTCAGACCCTCCATCTAGAGGTGGGGACCTTCAATAGAGTCCAGGGTCTGACATGTAGGTGAGGGTGGCTCTGTCCCTCTCCAGCCTGGTCAGACCCTGCCAAGGGTGCAGGGCTGAGATCTGGGCCTCACAGTGGGAGGGACTGGGCATGACCCGGGAAGGCATCAGGGAAGGGCCGGGGTCTGCACGTTGGAGCATGGAGCATGTTCAGCTGGAGAACACATAGGGCACTGGGGAGGAGGAGGGAGTGTGGGCCTCCAGAGCGCGCTGCTGTCTTTGAGAGACTGGCTGGTTCTCTGTGATGCAGGCGGGGAGAAGCGGGAGCTGAAGTTAGAGGGGGGCAGGGTTTCCAGCCCCAGCAGCAAGCCCTGCCCCTGGAGACCTCCAGCATGCAGCAGGCTGCCTGGCTGTGAAGTCATGGGTTCCCTCTGGCCCAAGCCTCCCTGAGCCATCCAGTTTTGGCCAGGCCTGTTGCTGGAGAGGTTCAATAAGTAGAGTAGGCATAGACCAGGTCAGTAGCTCTCAGACTACTCTGGAAGCGTCACTTATGGGGGCTGGGGATGTTCTCATGGTAACAGTGTAAATGCTGGGGCTCCCCTCTGAGCAGGTCTGGGTGAGGGGATTCATCGAATCCCCCATGGACTGTACGCCCCACTCATCACAACCTCAGCCATGTCAGTACCAGCAGCCCAGGTGACTGAGATGTGCTGGGCCCCTAGAGACGTGCCAGGCCAGGTGCTCTCTGAGGCCCATTCATCTCCCAGACACCTGGGCTCTTTCACCGAATGCTGCTTGTCCACATAACTTCCATTTATGCTGCCCATGTGGGAAAGAGGACTTGGAGGAGGTCGCAGAGGGTTGCTGCTGTGACGAATATCCCAGTGTTGCCAGGACAAAACCCATAGTCTGTGGTGTGGCAAACGGGGCTCCAGTACCTTCCCCAACCCACCTCCTGCCCCTTCCTGCTGCTGGCCTCCATAGAGCTGCTCCTCTGCCTCCGTGGTCTCTCCACTTGGCAGGACTGTGCTAATCCTTTGTGGCTTAGCTTGGATGGCCCTTTCTCTGTAAAGCCCCCATTGCCTCCCCTGTGCTCCCTCACCTGCAACCCATCCCCCACGGCATTGGTCACCCTGTGTCTGCCCCACCCAGGCCTGGAGCTGCCTGGGGTTGGAGCCCCGTCTTATCCATCCACTCCTGGCCCCAGGCCTGGCGCGGGCCTGGCACCGATGTGCGGCAATGCTCGGGGAGCCTTTGCTGATGGAGAGCCAGATGCCTGCCTTCTGGGCCTGGGCTCACCTCCCGAGGACTAAGGGCAGATCTTCAGAGCCTGCCAGGCCTGAAAGCACCCAGGGGCTCTCCAGAGGCAGCCCCTTGTCAGGCGGATGCAAAGGGAGACCTGACATGGCCTTTAGCTCAGCCTCAGCCGCCATCTCCCGTCTCTGGACACCATGTTTTCTAACTAATGCATTTCCTTTGCAATTTTCTCAGACAGGCTCAGAATCTTGTCCTCGGAGATCTGAGGGTGGCTTGCTTCTACCCCTACTTTGCGCTTTTGGAGGAAGTCCTACAGATCTCCCACCAGCTTAGTTCGTCCTTCTAAAAGCATGGGGCCCGGGGAAAAAGCCGGGGAGTTTAGAGCTGGGTGGGGAAGATGGAGACAGGGTAGCTTGAACAAGAGGCAGAAGCAGAGCCCAGGAAGGTCCAAGAGATGCTGGGGAGAGGGGGTTTGACATCCTCAGACACCAGTACCACACTCCTTCCTTCTTGGGAGTGAGATGATCGCTGCCTCAGCTTGCAGACAGAAATAGTCCAGCTGATGAAAATAAAGTCAGATTCCTGAAGGGATAAAGGGCTGCTCATAGGAAGACGCAAACACTCTATCCTCAAGAACTATATCCCGCAGAGCCTGTCCTTTAAGAGCAACCGCAGCAGATTATTAAATTGTAGATGCATTTCTCCTGGCACCATCCCAGCCTCCCCTCGGCAGCCCACCCGGCCTTCTGGCCTGCCTTGGCACTCCCCCGAGGACCTTCCTGGGAAGGAACATTTCGGCTTGTGTAACGGGGCTGTCTCCTTGGAGAAGCTCGTGCGAGGGCGTGGAGGCAAGGAGGACATTCAGGCAGGAGGATGTCGATTCTGTTTGTAGATGTGTTGGCAACTGAGCCCCAGTACATTTAGGACTTGATTTCTGCAAACTCTAAATCATGCCTGGTTTTGACATTTAAAAAACAAATCAGTGAAAACCCCCCAAATCAGGCCCTTTGCTATTTACTGAATTCCAACATTGCTCTAAACTGTCAGTCCATGCCATTTTGCCACATGGGAACAGAAATTTTGTGATCTGACTTGATTTTCTCAAGTGATTATTAAACTGTAGGTTGACTGAGAAATCAAATTGCTTCTTACTTAGCTGTGGGTTATAGAATTTGAGGTAGATTCACTGAGTGGCAGAGCTGGTAGGGTCTCGGCAGTCACTGGCTCCAGTGTCCCCATGGTACAGACTGGGAAACAGAGGCCCGGGGGGTAGGGCCTTGCCCAAGTTCTTACAGTGTCAGCAGCACTGGGTCCCAGGGCTCACCCTCCAGTGCTCAGCAGTACATGCTGTGGTCTTTTCTCTCTTAGCCTCGCTTTCTGTGACATGAAATGGGAGCAGCAAGCCTGCCTTCTATGGTTTGTACAGATGATGTGAGAATCAATGAAGGCTTTTCTTTTTCTTCAAGTAAGAGCACTTTTATAAACTATAATACAGTAGGTGCTATTACAATGACTGGGACTCCTTGGCTAGGAACAGACCGTGGGAGTTTAATGCTTTGTGTGGTCATGTATTGTTGACCCTGGCACCGCAGACCCTGAGACTAAGGGTGCCCTCTCAGCCCCTAGGAGTCAAAACCCACTGGGCCAGAATCCCACCACAACCCAGCCCACGTGGCTGCCACGCCCTTGCCATGGCTTACAAGGGAAATCTGCAGCCTTGACTGGAAACCATTTAGGGTGGCCGTGTGATTAGACACAGCTGGACACTTTGCTGCTGTCTAAGAATGAATAGAGGACATGAGTCCAGGGCGGGCGGGAGCCAGTTCTTGGTGCTGGTCTCCAGAGGGGCCATTTAGCACATTAATAATCTATGAGATGCTTCCACCTTCTGGATTCATTAAAAAAGGGGGGGGGAGGAGAAGCAGCAGAGATATTAAGGCCATGCACTGTGGGGCAAGCAGAGGGGGTGGGAGAGACCCCGAGGACCAGGGGCCTTTGGATCGGCCTTCCTGGCTGTGTCGTTGAAATGAGGCGAGGAGAAGCTTGGCAGCTTTTTGTTTGGATACAATAGGTAGAAGGAAGTGGGAGCCCTTGGAAGGGTTTTCACCACAAAGGAGTCAGGAGTTGGCTTGAGGCAGGACCAGTGGTGGCCATGGCAACAGAGGTGCTTGCCCAACTCATTCCAGGGACCCATGGCCAGGGGGCAGGAGAGGCACGCTGGAACAAGACAGTGCTGGCACTGGCCCCTCACACCTCGTTTGCTCCAAACCATGCACTCCAGCCACCCTGAATTCCTTGAGGCTGCTGAGCTACATGGCGCTCTTTGAAGCCTCCAGCGTCCCCTGAGCGGTCCCCATGCCTGCAGGCTCCCCTCTCCTTTCACCTTAAGAGCTGGCCTCAAATATGATTCCCTCTGCAGAAACTTCCTTGATTTCTCCCAAGTCAGTTGGTGAGTTCCTGGCTCCTCTGAGCTTCCGGGCATGTTATGTGTCCTGCAACCCCCTTCAAGCCCTGTCTCTACCCCAGAATGTCACAATTCCCTCCGTTTCTGCCTCCCTCATTAGACTGTGGCACCCTAAGGATGGTGACCCTGTCTGATTTGTGTCTTCGAGCCTTATTCCCCCTAGGGCCTGGTGCAGGACAGGGACCCAGTAATGTGTGTCAGGGATGGGGGAGCAAATTCACTCCACAGCTTTGCACTGGACTGGGGGATTCTCTGCCCTTCACAAGCCAAACCACCATCCCTTCTGTGGGAGGGTGGAGACGCAATTCCACATCCAACCTGGCTTGCGTGGATCCCGGCAGTACCCGCTGATCTTCAAGGGAAGGGGGCTCTGTTCTCACTCATTCACCCATTCATTCACTCACTCATTCATTCACTGACTCATGCTCGTATTCATTCACTCATTCTCTCACTCAACAAGTGCAGCACCTGCTGTATAAGCCCCAGGCTCTCCCACCAGTGCAAATCCACCATTCAACGCTGTTGCCCTGAGAGAGAGACATGACAGAGGTGCATGAGCCAGACAGGGGACTGGGATTCAGAAGCTCTGGGTAATGGTCACTAATGTCTGTCACTGACAGTGAACTTGGGCAAACCAGCAACCCCCTCAGAGCCTCACTGAATTCATCTGTGCAATGGAGCTAATCCTGCCTGCCCGTCTTCTGGGGCTATTGAGAGAGTCAGCTGGGACAGGGAAGGTGGAGCACCCGGAATCACTGCGCAGGCTGTAAGCCCCCTCCAGACATCAGGTGGTGATGTTACTGTGGCTGATGCCTTTGGGATCCAAGATGCCAGCCGGGCCCTGGCCAGGGAGCTCCTTGGAGATTTATCCGTCTCCTTTTGTCTCCAAAGTAGTGTGGATGAAATTAACTATCACGGACCACGAAGGTGATTCAGAACAGTAAGATTAAAGCAGAGAACCTGCAGAAGAGGCGAGATTAGCCCCTGGCGGCTGTTAGAGGGCCCGCATGCTCTTTTTGCTGTGTGTTGAGAGAAGCAGAGGCAGGTGAAGGAAGGGCAGGATGCTCCCCAGGGCGTGGCGGGTCCCAATCCTTTCCTGCCAAGGACCCACCTCGTATCTTTCCTGTCCATCTGTTGAAAGATTCAATTCAAGGTTCTGACCCCTATTTTTAATTCAAGACCACAGTCTCTAAAGTAATATCCGTTCCCAGTGTGTAACTCCAATGGCCTCATTGTTTATGCGTCTTTCACCAGCAACCGCCTCAGCCCCTTTCTGGGAATATGCGGGGTGTAAATAATTCATTCTGAATAAATAAATCACGCGCGCTACTTACGGTACGGCTGACGCTGATCGTCGTCGGCACACCCGTGGGTAACATGGACTCGAGTCTGGAATTACAGGTTGGGTCTGGAAAGAACTGGAAAGTGAATTAGAAAACGAACTCCCTCCAGGTGGCCAGCAAGAGAAAGGGGATAATACCAACCTCCAGGGTCGTGGTGAGGGAAAGAAGTAATAAGTGTGGGACGCGGCACTGGGCTCCCAGCAGGTGCTCAATATTATTCTGCAAACATTATTCCTGTAATTCATGAGTGAAGGTGACTAACCTCTTGAGGCAACATCTCTGCAATGGACTTCTCTGTACCCGTGGCTCTTGAGCTTCGGAAGCTATCACGATCATCTGGGAACTTGGTAAAATACAGAAGCCTGCCAGGCATAGGGTGACCAACCACCCCTGTTTGCCTGGGACTGAAAGTGTCCCAGGATCAGTATTCAAGCCAGGTAAGTCCTGGGCAGACCAGGATGAGTTGGTCGTCCTTCCCAGCTCTGGTCCAAGCTGTAGGAGCCCAGTCCCTGTGCTCATTGGCACCCTGGGCAATTCTAATACACGGTAGCCATGAGAACTCCTGCCTCAGGGAGAGGACCCGCCCCAGGTGCAGACTGGGTGGCTCACAGTGGGGATGCTAAGAGGGGATTCAGGCTCCACACGCAGGGGTGGCCCAGGCGACACTTCCCAGACACGTCTGATGGCCGGGACTGTCGGGCGGGACAGAGGGGGAGGGTCAGGTTGACCAGTTACAAATTGGAGTCCCAGGTCCACTGATCAGCATCTCCAGGGAAAGAGCCTGGGAGGCTGATTTCTAACAAGTGCCCTGGAAAGTTCTCATTGTCGGAGAAGTTCAGGAAATACCCATGTAGAGATTCTCCAAAGCCGTGTTGTTCATGGCGCAGCAGCAGAAATACAGACCCCCAGGCCTCGCCCCAGACTTCCTGGCTCCGCATCCGAATTTTAACAAGATCCTATAGGTGGTTCTTGCTGCTGTAAGGTGCCTCTCCCCCAGGATCACCTGGGGTCTCTGAAGGGAAGCCAGGTGTGCTGGCTGGGGGAAGGGGGTTGAGAGATGTGTTCAGACTCTGGAGTTGGCTTGAGGGGGATGCCTACTGATTTAGCCTCAAGGGTCCACTTTCGGAACATCAGTGTGAACATGCAGGTGCAGTCCTGTCTTCACGGGTGCTAGACATCCCTGCAGTCAGCATCACAGATGCTCGTCACACTTCAGTGTGGAATGTGCGCGACACACTGACGCGGGAGTCTCTGTCAGCCAGCAAGACCCCACCCTGTACTGGCCAGGAACACACAGAGGGCAAATAAGAAGCAGTGGGCAGGGCACTGGGCTTAGGAAGGGGAGACTTGGCTTCCTACCCCAGCCCTGCCGATTGCCACTGGGTGGCTTTACACACACCACATACCCTCATGGGAGCCTGGACATCTTCCCCTGTGACTGTCCTGCTTTTCCCCCAGGACTTCCGTGAGGCTCTGGTGAGGCAGGGCCCAGGCAGGCACCAGGTAAGCCACTGAGCAGGTGCTCCAGGGACAAAAGCACACAGTGCGCATAGTGGCTCAGCACTGGCATCCAGGCCGTGTCGTGTTTTGAAGGTGGTGGTGCGCTCACTTGTGCAGATGAGGAAGTAGAGGTCCAGAGAGGCTGACGTGCCAGTAATACCAGGTGTGCATCTCGGGCATGGGGCTGAAGTTCTCACCAGGCTTTGGCCCTCATCAGCTGGTGTCTGCAGGCAGGTTACCTAGTCTCTCCCAGCCTCAGCTCCTCACCTGTGACCTGGCAGTGGCATCATACTGACGCCAGGGCGGTTGTCCGTTGCACTCCTTCTCTCTCCTGGGAGCTTCCACTCAAGGACACAGGCACTCAGCTGGCCTCCTGGTCTACCTCATCCCAGGTGAAGCCCTGGGATCTGGGGGCAGCTCCCAGGGGACTAGCTGTGTGGTCCCTGGGACTAGCTGTGTGGTCTTGGTGGCCTTCTATTATAAAGAGGTTGATAATTTTGATAATGTCATGTCATTATCCCCTGTGGCTCAGAACCATCAGTGCCAAGCCTTAAACCAGCCATCTTCCCTCTTGGGCCCTTGCATGCGATTTCCCCTGGCTCCCCCTCCATTGCTACATGCCACGAGAAGAGCTGAGCCGGTGGTGAGTGGCCAAGGCCACTTGTGCATGTGACGCCATGTAGAATAGAGGAGCAGCCTTGCAGCTGTGCCAGGTAGGCAGCTTGGATGTCTCTTGATCCACAGAGTCCTCCAGGTAGAGGACACCTTCTACAGGAAGTGAGGCCCAGAGAGGTTAGGCACACTGCAAGTAGGAGCAGAGCTGTGGTGCCAGTCTTTCTGGCAGGCTCCCCCACTAGTCCCTTCCCCTCAGCTAAGGGACAGAGCCTGCTCCCTACACAGTTCAGGGGCCTTTGCCCGGGCTCTTCCTGCTGCCTGATGCTCTCTCTGCCCCCCTCCCCTCACCTGGCTGAGTCCTCTGGATTTTCTGATATTCAAGTGTCACCTCGTCCTCCAACACACCTTCCTAATCTTCCTCAACTCTGGTCCCCAGCTGGAGGCGGTACCCACCACCTCCCTTTGCATTTTCCTCACTTTTTTGTTTTGCTCATTCTTCAATATATACAATCTCTGATGAGGTTCCATCGTCACCCACCCAACTGAACTTCATCATGGCCAGGACAGTCTTTGCCCATCTGAGCTTTAGCTATACCCCAGGGGCCTTGCAGGGGACCTGGCACTGTGTGGGCACTCAGATTGTGAATGGACATTCCTGGAGGGCCTGTCATAAAACCAGTTTGTAACACTGCTGGCCTACATTCCCATGGCCTTTGCCACAGGCCAGGCCTGGTCCTACACACTGCATAAATGAACTCATTTACTGCACCGCCAACCCTACGAGCTAGACACTATCATTCTCCTCATTTCATAGATGAGGAAACTGAGACATAGAGAGGTGGCATCTTGCCAGTCTTAAGTGGCTCCCGAGCCCCTGCTTACAACCACTAGGCTACACTACCCGTCGCACGATCCCATGTAACCCTCGCAGCAACACCCGGGGAAGGCAGGAACAGGCATCATCCCGGTTAGGCTTCTTTTCAGAGCAAGGAAAATAAGATTCACAGAGGGGAGTGTCTGGCCCTGCCTCCTGCGGTGAGCAGACCACAGGGTGAGGGCGAGCGAAGGCCCCAGGAGTGGGCTTTCTAGGAGGGAGCCCTGCAAGTTCCAGTCCCCAAGCCTCTGCGGCCTCTCCCCAGCCGGTGTCGGCCAGGAGCTTCCTGCCTGTCCGCGGAGGACCTGGGGCATGCATGGCTGTGTTCTGACACAGGCTGCGTCCTCCCGGTAAATCGTTCATGACCCGCACATACCCTCGCACACACGTGTGCACACACACAGCTTTTAAACTTATTACTGATCCAGTAACTTGTGTATAAAAAATAAATGGATCCTTTAAACTCAGAAAATGGATGGACTAATTGTTGGTGGAAATCAATAACTATGCTAAGTATCTCAAGTAAAGTATATACAGCTCTACCCTGGGTGGTTTCATCATGAATAAGTTGATTTTTTTAAATACAGCATAGTCTACATTACTTTTAAATTATATGAAGGCTTTTGCTTTGAATCTGTTTACTAGGAAGATTAAATTATTTATTATTTCCATGGTGCAGAGATTGAGCTTTCTACAGTGGTAAGGGCTCAGCTTAAGAAGACAATCCTAGGTTAGATAACTATTAGGCATTATGCCCAAATGCTTACATAAGTATAACCTTCTCGATTTTTCCCAAGGTCCCCCCACACTATTCCATAGCACTGTCCTGGCTACTTCTAATGTCATGTTGCCTTTGCATGAATCCAGGAACGGCTCCCTTCCCACTGTGCCTGTCTCCTGAAACTCCGACTCAGCCCTAGGAGCAGGTCCAAGTTCGTGGGCCTTTGGCACAGCAAAGCAGCTCTGGCCCAATCCTCCAAGCCACACTAACAAAGAGGCGTTTTTTACCCAATTCTCAGCTTCAGCACCATTCTTTGGGAAGCCTTTCCAGAGTATGCCTCCTGCGGACACGTCCCTCAACGTGCCTTACAGCACGCTCAATCCCTCCTTCATTGTCAGTTTTGCCTGATAGTTGCAGGGACCCTCCGTGATGGGACAGTGTCTGCTCTGTTTGCACTTGGAACCCTAGAGCTCAGCACACAGCCTAGAATCTAGGAGAACCTCCTAGAAACTTTGAGTTTTGTTTTGTTTTAGGTACTCTCTCAATCCCTCTCTTTTGCGTAAGTAGCATCATAAATTTATGGATTTTTAAAAATGTATGGAAAGCACTGTATTTCAGTTAGTTGTAGACATTATTTTTAATACAAACAGTATTTTAGGTGCTCTATTCATGTTTCTACCTTTCCCCCAAATTTTCTTCCAACTTTTTATTTTGAACATTCTTAAAATTGCAAAAGTAAAAGAAAGTACAATGAACATCCTCTACCCTTTACCTAGATTTACCAGTTGTTTATATTTTTCCATATTTGTTTTTCCTCTCCACACACACACACACACACACTCCCTCATTTTTTGTTGAAACACTTGACAATAATTTGTAGACATAATGATACTTCATCCCAATATGTTAGCATGAAGCACCTAAAACAATTATATTCTCTTACATAACCATAATATAATTATCACATCTAAAAAAATTAACAGTGATATAATAATATTACCTAATATACGGTCCATATTTAGATTTTTCCAGTTGTCCCCAAAATGTCCTTATTGGAATTTATATGGAGGTGAGGAGGGGACCAAGGACCAAGCAAGGAGCGTGCATTGTATTTGTTGTCTTACACTTTGTCTCTTTTAATCTAGACTAGTCCTCCTACTTTTTTTTTTTTTTTTTTGGCTTTCAGGACATTGATCTTTTTTTTTAAAACTCAAGCCAGCTGTTTCATAAAATGTCCCACAATCTATATTTAATTGTTTCTTTATGATTAGATAAATGAGTTTTAGCAAGAATGCTACATGTTTTATACTGTGTTCTTCCCAGTACATAGAGTCAGGAGGCCCATGATGTCAGTTCCAACTACTATTGATGATGCTAAATTAATCACATGTTGAAGGTGATATCTTCCAGATTTATTGTAAAGACACCTTTTCCCCTCTGCAAATATGAAGTATTCTATGGGGTGAGACTCTGAGACCATGAGACCATCCTGTTTCCCCACAATCTTTTACACAATGGTTTAGCATGAACATCAGTGCCTACCTCAGTAACACAGGGTGTTGCAAAATGGTTATTCTCTAATTCTGTTGTTCCTTATACATGTAAGCCGGCATTCTCCTCGACACGGTAGCCTTCCTTTCTTTGACCCTTTCTTCCCCTCTTCCTGCCCGTTTCTCTCTCTCCTCCCTGACTAATTTGAGCACTTAATATTTTAGCTGCTCTAGTCTTGGAATCGGCCATTTCTCCAAGGAGCCCTGATTCTTTCTGGTGGGAAATTGTATTGAGAAACCAACATTTGAGTGCTGGGTATACTTGTCTACTGGGGTTCACTCCTTGTAGGTTTTTTCAGTGGACTGAACTTGAAAATATAATTTTTAATATTTTAAACAAAAGTGTTTGAGCTTTATTCTGACCAATGAAGAGATAATCAAATATGGGACATTCTATAAGTCACCTAGCCTGAATTCTTCAAAAAAAGTCATGTTGTAAAAAACAAGAACAACCACAAAAAGACAGCCTAAGACTGTTCTAGATGAAAAGAGAGCTTAAAAATAAATACCAACCAAATGCAAGGCATGAATGTTGATTGGATCCTCAATTTTAAAAACATAAAGGGAAGTTTCAAGAAATTGAAGAAATTTGAATGTGGACTATGCATTAGATGACACTGAATTTTTGTTCCTTTTTGTAAGTGTGATAATGACATTACAATGATGTAGGAGAATGTCATTCTTAGGAGATGCATTCTGAACTATTTAGAAGTAAAGTGTCATGATGTCTATAAGCTAATTTAAAATGCTTCAAAAACAGAAAATCATGTGTATGTGTATATGTGTGTGCATGTATGTATATGTGTACCTATGTATATATACATAGATACATATGTATTTAAAGAGAAAGGGAGAAGAAAGTAGATGTGGAAAATTATGAATCTAAATGAAAGGTATATAGTATTCTTTGTATTATTCTTTCAACTTTTTGTAGGTTTAGGTATTTTTGCAATAAAAGCTGTGAATGTGTGTGTGTGCGCTAGGTGGGGGAGATGGTGGGGGGGAGGAATATGTTCTCCTTGGTTAGATAGTCAAAATGTGTCTGAAAGTTGCTTTACAGGGTTTTCTCCATGTGATTATATTAGGAACTCGATAGACTTTTAGGTTTCTTTGTTCTGGCTTGTTTTCAGTTTTTAGAGATTGTTTTTTTCTTCTTGTTGATTAGTTTTATTTTTTTTTTAAAAAATTAGACAAATTTTACATGATTCCATAATCAGAACTATAAAGCAAGGTGCAGGAGAGTGTTCTTGGCTCTGACCCGAGTCCCCTCCATTCTGTTCCATGTCATCCTAATATATGACCATTTTTATTAGTTTTTAATTTATCCTTCCAGTGTTTCTTATTGCAAATATGAGCACGTGTGTGTGTGTGTGTTCCTCTTTCCTCCGTTTTATGCAAAAGGGAGTGAGCATACTGTAATATAGATACTGTTTTGTTCCTTGCTTTTTTCACTTAATTTTCCCTGAGCTCACCGTTTTACCACTGTAGAAAGACATTCCTGATTCTTCTTAAAGTTGCACAGCACTGTTTTGGGTGGATATACCGCAGTTTGTACAGCCAGTCCCCTACTGATGGACATTTGGATTATTTCCAATCTTTTGGAACAACCTTGGCCACATGTCACATTTGTGCCAGTGTAAACTGGGGAGGAATTCCTGGAAGTGGAATTTCTGGGTCAAAGGGAAAACACATCTATAATTTTTCTAGAAAATAAATCTTTGTTGAAAAAATGAGAAAACTAATTCATGAACCTGAGTAAGAAAAGCAGAAAGTAAAAGGCTAATATCTAAATGGGGACATAGAAGAATTCCAATGAATAAATCTCTTTGTGAAAGAGGCTGGCTTTAAACCCTTCTGGTGTTGTTGTCTCTAGTCCAGCAATTTTCATTTTCTTACCTAAAGAAGAAAGAATTTCTCTTTGGTTTGTAAATTAAACATAAATCATGACATTTTAGAGCTGAAATAAGAACCACCTAGAACAGCCTCCTTATTTTAACACTAAGGAAACTGAGGCCCAGAAAAAGGAGGGGGTTGGACAGAAAGAATAAGAACAAAATCCAAATTCAGTTTAATTCTGTGCAATTAAATAAGCAATAAGTGAAATAGCTGCTGTGTCATAAATCATGACACTTGGTTTTAGTTTCTACCGAGAGTCAAATGTAAAACTGTACCACTGAGAGCCCCGAGGTCTTCTACCAGTAGTGCTGTGGCTCAGAAGCCTGAGTGCTTTGCTGTCACAATGACATCTTCAGCAGGACTCTCTTAGTGTAAACGGATTTTATTTCACACCTTCTGTGTTATTCTAGGGCATTCCAATGTAGTCATGATGACAGATAGGATCAGGTGGAGGGTTTCATTGGCTGTGGGCATTCTGGCTGATGACGTGAGCGGTCCTGTTTGCTGAGGATAGTCTGAAATTACATAATCGCGTCGTTAGTAGCATTCTGGTTGAATTCTGAGCAGGCAGCATAGAGAAGCAAATGGGTTTGGCCCAGTCAAGCCATGAACTTAGGGGGCAAACCTGGGCAAGTCCCTTCTTTCTGGTCCTCTGTGTGTAAAATGAGGAGTTGGACAAGCTCAGAATGGCCCATAAATGAACGGCACCCATGGCATTATCTTCTCCTTCTACGCTGATTGCAGACATAACTAATGGATTCCTACACACTCACACATCACTCCTTAGCCCACATCTCCTGGCAGCCCCTGGCAGCCCACTGGTGATACTGCACAGGCTCAAGTCTTTTACCATGGCCGGCTTGGATGGTTGCTTAGCGTTGGTAGACAGAATACAGGATGCCCAGTTAAATTTGAATTTGAATTTCAGATAAAGGAAGAAGTTTTTCTGAAGGGTAATAATGTCCTGAATACTGCTAAATCTGGCAACTGTATTATTTAGGCCACTTCAGTTATTTCTCTTTTTTTCTATGTAATCTACCTCTCTCATTTGAGAGATCCACTCTCTCGTCTTGGCACTTCTGACAGCGCCCATTCCCCAGTGCCTAGATAAAAGTCTAGTTCATTCTATAATTGTTTAAATTCATGTTATGACAATTTAATGGAAGGCGATGGGGATTCGGGTGGAAGGGTTTTATTTCTGAGGACCATATCTTCTTGTAAAACTCCGTAATGAAACTGTCATCCTGTGTTTCCCAGATATGATTTGCACATCCCTTTCTTGATTTTGCCAATCTATATACCACTTATATTGTTAGCCTCTTTACGATGTTCCTTTAAATTGACTCATTATTTTATTTCAGTACCATGAATGAAAAATCAGTATCATTTACTAAAACAAAGGGAAAACACACCTATTAAGATTTAAAAGGATACCCTGGGCTCACCTGAAATCACAGAACACGACACTGACCAATTCAACTACTTGCCAGTTTGGGAACCCTCTCTGTGGCCCTGGTAGATGACCCCCGAGGATCTCCTTGAATACCTCCAGTGATGAGGAACTCAATACTCTGCAAGGTTTGGATTCATCCTTGAATACCTTGTTGCTCGATATTTAATCTTCATATTGATCCCTATCAGCCTCCGTGAAACAGTTATACATTGATCCTAGTTTTCCCTCTGGGACCCCACACAGTAAGTTTGCTCCCTCTGCATTCATTCATGTATTCATTTATTCTACAGATGTTTGAGTGCTTATTATGAGACAGCTTGAGTGCTTATTATCTCACAGTCTTTTTGAGGGAAGTAAGGATGCAGTTACAGCACATGTGATAGGGTCCGGTGGGGGGCAGGGGAGGCTGGAGGTGGGGGCGGTGTTGAGAAAGGCTGCTTCACGGGGAACAAGAGAGCCTGGTGTGCTTTGGGAAAGAGAAGGCTGAGTGAGGGGGTGAGGGAGGAGGCTGGAGTGGTCAAAAATGTGGGGAGGGAGTGGACCAGGTGGGCCTTGTAACCCTCGTCTTCCATTCTAGCACTGGGACTTACTTCCTGTAAAACATTTTCATACTCAAGTTCTCAGTTCATTTTTAGCAGAGCCCTGGGGAGTTAGTCAGGGCAGGACTTATTCTCCCCATTTCGCAGGGAAGGAAACTGAGGCCTAGCAGATTGCTGGTGGGCTTGCAGCTGACACACAGGGGAGCCAGGTCTTCATATCGCACAGGTGCACAGGAATGCTCATTTCCAGTACCTACCCATGTGCAGCCCGGCCCCCCCAGTCCTGGATGACACCCCTGCCCCGTGGAAAAAAACTTCACGTTCTTGGAAAGCATCTTTGAATCTTTTGTCTTGATTCAATGTACTTAATTTCCTCAGGACTGACCATGAAGCAAGTTTCCGAGGTCTGGAGTCTAGTGTTCCCTGCTCCCTTCCTTGCTTGTGGAAGACATTGGCTCACAGGTAGACTGAACCTAAGATGACACTTTCTTCTGGAGCCCTGGTGTCCCCGGAATCTGGGCTGTGAGGTGCCCAGTGACCTCCACCCTCTAGGCCCTCCCATGGGCTCTAGGTCTGTGTGTCAGTGGGCAGAAGGCTCTCGGGCCCCCTCAGCAACCTTGGCCTGTCTGCTTGAGTGGTTCCTTGATATGAGGCTGCCGCTCTGAGCTTTGCCTGGCCCCTGTAGACTCAAAGGGACAGGCCCACCCCCTGTTTTCCTCAGCTGAAGAAACCAGCACTTCTCTTGTGCCTCAGCTCTGTTCTATGTGAGAGCTGAGTGAGTTCTTGTGCAGAGGGCAAAGTGTGGAGGCATTTTGTGACCCGACCCTGCTGTCCCCCTTTCCCCTCCTTTTCTCCCTTGGCTACAGAGCGGACGCAGAGACAGCCGTTAAAGAGCTACCAGATCAGTCAGTGGACTGGGCCTGGCTACCAGTCACTTCTTGGTGCCCCACCACAGGGGGCAGCAGAAGTGCTGGGAGAACTGAGGGAGAGCAGGGAAGGCTCCCTGGAGGAGGTGTCTGTGAGTGGGCCAGGACGGATGAGTAGGAGGTGCGTTCTCGGCAGTTGGAAATACTGCATCCTCTCCCACTGCAAGAATGGAGCTGGGGCCCCAGCACACCTTTCCCCCCACAGATGTGATTTCAACCTATGGACTAATTAGAGGTGCCAGATTGACATGAGGAGACATGATTTCTGCAGTGAGGTAATTAAAAGGCAGTTGGCTTCACAGCTGTGATCACACGAGAATGCTTCTTACCCCTAAAGATGTCAGCTGAAAGCCAAGTGCAAAGGAGCTGAGGAAACCAGAGGCTTCTAACATAATTTGTTAATTTCTTTCATTTGTCACCTGCACAGCTGTTGAGGGGGAAATAGAACATTTTACCAGAAGTTTAAGAGAAAATTAAAGACATACATTCTAATTGTACACAATTAGACAAGCAATATAATCATTATTATTTGTTAATTAACAAGCCATTTTAAAATCAGTAGATTAGGATCTGGAAAGCCCAGCTTAGAATGATGCCTCTGTCCAGTGGCAGCCATGTCCCTGTGAGCAAACGCTTTCATTCACCAAGGCTTCTCGTCTGAAAAATGGGTATATTCATCTCCCTTCTGCCCTCCTCAGGGAGGAGGAATATTGAGGGAAAGGGCTTTGTATATTAAAAGGACTTTTATAATTGTAAGAAATACTATCTAATTTTCCTAACTTGATTCTTGTAACTCCTAAGTCTAGAAGTTGTGATCTACTGTTAGCAGTCATTAATCGGGCACCTGTGCTATTCGGATCCTCATGTCAGCTCTGGGATGGGGGTATGCCCGTCTCACCCCCTTGGGTTTACAGGGGAGCAGACTGGGGTCCCAAAGGTGAAATAGTTTTCCAAAGTTGCATAGGGAGGGGTGGAGGTGGCATTCAGACCAAACTGTGCAAACCAAAACTCAGCATTCTCACCTGTGTGTGCCACGCTGCTTCCCCAGCACTGACTGGGCTTTGCTGTTTCTCTATTTTACTCCCATTGTGACTCTAAAAAAAGAAAGGATTTGAGGAATGAATATTTGTTATCCAATCTGCTTTCCATAAAATAATGGTAGAAATGTTAAAGAAGGAAATAGAAAAATCAGAGTGCCACCTAGCAAAACAATTGTTAAAGAGCAAAAAATTAAATGACTTTACAATTTACCATTTACAAATAATTAAAAGATATTTCTTAAACTGGATGATAGGCTGTTGAATATTGGTTTTATTATTATTCTTTAAACCAAACATAGATATTTAATATACTTATGTAAGTAGTTTCTAGTTGGCAATAAAAGTTCAAAAAGAAAAATATTTGTGAAGAATTTTCTCTTAAACAAAAATTGAAATACACATATGATTTTTGTTTCATATCATTGAATTGGACCATCTTAGGGAAACAAAAACATAATAAGCCACTTATGCAGTGATTAATGTTTTTTCTTTTAAACAAATCTCATTTTTTTCTTCTCCCTTCTTTTAAATTGCCCCAGTTACTTTCTAGTCTGATACCCAGGTGCCCCTAAGAAGCAGCCTTAGGTATGTTGGAGGGAGAACTGCGCTCTAAGAACAAAAGTCCCAAGTCCTAGCCTTGCCACTTGCTAATATGTGACTTTGAGCAGGTCACTTAACCTCTCTGAACTTCAGTTTCTTCATCTGCAAAATGAGGGTAACAAGGTCTACTCTACCTAACTCTGCTAGGGTTTTGTGATTGTCAAAATTCGACTTCCAGAAGTAAATGTGTTTTGGAAATTGTGAAATCACAGAGAAGAATCCTGGCAGTCTGTGGAATGAGCAGCAATGTGAAATTAGTCTCCCTGCTCTGCCAGCTGCTAGCTGTGTGACCATGTGCACCTGATTGACCCTCTCTGAGCCTCAGTCTCCTTACCTGAAAAATGCAGATCACAATCGTGTCTACCTCATAGGGTCGTTTTGCACGTTAAATGAAACAGTGAATACTAAGCACCTCATGCAATGTTGCTCCATGGTAGGTGCTAGTTATTTGATAACTTGAGGGAGTCAAAATATCTGAGCTCAAATTCCCAGCTTTGCTTCTTACTAACTGTGGGGCCCCAAGCAAGTCACTATTGCTCCTCAGCCTCAGTTTCCCCAAGAGGAAACAAAGACAGTAATGCCTCCCCTACCTCCCTTGAAAATTGTTGCAAGTTCCCAGTAAGAATAAGGCCATGGAAGGGGATGGTAAAAGCTGAACTGCTGAGCGTCTCTGAGTGATGAAAAACTAAACCTCATCAACAGGAATGAGAAAGAACTGCTCCCCAAGCGGTCCCAGCCCAGGCTGTCTCTGACTAGAGAGATTTAAAACCTTACAGCAAGTCTATGCACGATGCCCCAGAAGGCCTTTTGTTGGAGTGGGGCTTCCAGAACATACCCGAACGCCAGGCATTCATTTTCCCTTGTTAACTCGGGAAACATTTTGCAGCCGCTCTGCATCACATTAATCTCACGGGCCTCTATGTTGAGGCACTTTGTATCCGAACAGTTTTTCGCCAGGGTTTGGGCCCAGCGGCGACCTGGCGCAGACCTGAAGTGGACCCAAGTTCCCAACGCACACAGCCTGGTGCCTTTGTATACATCCTGGCACTGGCCACAAACAGTGTTTTGTCAGAAGCTTCCTGAGAAAGTTGCATTCCATTCATCTCGGCTGAAAGGAACCCTCGATGACAAATACCGCCTTCATTTAATTACAGAAACGGTCAGCAAACCCACGGAAAAAGATTAAACCAGCAGAGAAAAGAGCAAACCTCAATCATTTTCTTATCCCGTTCATCTGGCCCAAGTTCCTTACCTAGGACTTAGCAACTACGGCCACCCTTGCTTATACCTGCCACCGGAAAAATGGTTTATCTCTGCAGAAAAGTTCAACTCAGATGCCCCAAACCAGGTAAAGAATGAATTGCATTTAGAGAAGAATTCATCAGTGGCTTGGATGTAATAAAGATCCCGAAGTTGGGAGACGTATTTATATTTTTCATCTAGGTTTATATCTGCAAAGAGAAGTGAAACACATCAGTAATTATCTGAATAAATCAGATCAAATAAAATAAAACACACCCCCGCACAAAACCAACAAACTCCTTAATCCTTTTCTTCAGTTGCTGGAGAGAGAAGCATGGAGTTCTGTAGTTGCAAGGAACTTTGGAATTTTCAGTCCAATGCGTCACTTCCAGAGATGAGAAAAACAGACGCCTAGGAAAGGGGCAATGGTTTGCCCTTGTTCTCTCAGTCGTAGAGACAGGGTCAAGCCCAGGTGTCCCAGCTCCCTAAAGTGGCCTCGGAGCTGTCTGAGCTCCCCACTTCTCTCTGCATTCGGGTGCTTACCGTTAAAGCACCTCACGGTTCAATATGTCGCTCACAAGACATTTCACGGCAGGTCGGAGCCTCCCACCTAGAGAGAAATGGTGTTGGCATTCTTCCCATTCCACTCTGTTGGTTAAGTGTGGATTCCCGGGAAATCCCCAGCATGGAAACAGTGGAAACTTGCTGTGTTAGAGAGACCCTGGAAGCCTGGAGTAAGTTGTCTCCTTCCTGTTCTGTTGGATCTCAGAACAAGGAGCAGGTCCTAGATCATTGCCCCACCTCGCTTGAGGCCCAGAGCTGGGTTGAAGGAAAATTAACAATATAAAGTCACAACGATCAGTTCCTCCTCTCCCAGACTAACCTTGCACAGTTGAATTCACCTTTCTGGGCCACAGTTTCACCCATTGTAAAATGGATGATAATTCCTGGCTCAGATCATCTGTCTGAAGGTATCGATCACCAAGTCAGACGTGCTCATGAAAGCTTCCTTTGGATGGTTCATACTGTGGTTGGCTGATCAAGTGGTTGGTTCATTTCTCCATCCATTCATCAAGCACCCACTGACAAACAGGTTTTGCTCTCAGGCATTTTAGAGAATGGATCTGCCTGAGTGTAGAAGGAGGGAATAAAAAAAATCTTGCCCTCCAGAAAGATTGCGGAGAATCCCTCAGTGCTAACAGACTCTCCGCAAAACCAGCATCTACTAACTCTATAGGAATCATAATTGTAGTGAGTGCAGTGGCCTCTTTGTATCTGTAGAGCTTCAGAGTCTATAAAGTTCATTCACATCCTGGCGTCACCCCTCCAAAGCAGGCAGGACAGAGCTTATGATCTTGATTGTACGGATGAGAGGAGGTTAAGTGACTTGTCCAAGCTTGCGTGGCTAGCAAAAGGCAGAGCTGAGGTTCAGACCCAAGGTCTCTGGAGTCCAGGGTGTGTGTGGCTCTCAGTCTCTGCTGGTCTTTGCTAGGGCATTGATGGGGCTCATGTTGAGGGGCATGTGTCATTTCCGAGGTGCCATGGTTATGAAGATAGACACAGTATAGTCTAACCATAGGGGTTCTGCTCCATCCTTTATAAAAGTTGTGTGATCTTAGGCAAGTTTCTTTTTTCTTCTTTTATTGTGGTAAAATGCACTTAGCATAAAGCTCACCATTTAACCATTTTAAAGTGAACAAGTCAGTGTCATTGAATACATTCCCAATGTTGTCCAACCATCACCACTATCTAGAACATTCTCACCATGCCAAAAGAAAGCCCTGTACCCATTAAGCCATCACTACCCAGTCCTTCCTTCTCCTCCAACTCCCCCACCCCATAACCATTAATCTGCTTTCTTGGGCCAGTTTCTTAACCTTGAAGTCTCAGTTTTCTTATCTGTCATATGAGAATAGCAGCACCTACTTCTTTGGGTTGTTGTGAGGATTAGATGGGACAATAACTGGGAAACACTTGACATACATGGAAGGGGGCAGTTACAGTAAATGTGTACTATGACTGTGTTGTGGGATTTCAGGTAAGACTATCTGGGCTACCCAGGATGAAGAACAAAGCTGCTTCACCTTGCCTACATCCCGGCTTCAAGATGACCACTCATAGTGCATAAATCTTTGTGAACTGGGCCTTTGACACTGAGATTCTGGAAGATTTTGCCACTCCCCAGGCCAGGTGGCCATGCATAGTGCAGGGGGAGCCATTGGGTCCTGTGGCTTGGTCATGGGTTGGGCAGTACCTGGACACAGTAATTATCGGAAGGATTCAAACTAGTTCCTGTGGTGGGAGTGGAAGAACAGGATGTGCTTAAGGGTATTCTGTGGTCCAAGCAGTGCTCAAGGATTCCCTGGGCAACTGCTCAAGACAAAGAGAACACTGATCTGGGTTCAGCCTGGCCACAGGCTGGGGCAAGGAGAGGCGTGGGCTTCAAACCCCACTCAGTGCCCAGAGCTGGCCAGGGTGGGATGAGATGGGCAGTCATATAGACCGCCCCCCAGGGGCATGGCAGCTGGCACCACCCAGCACACAGCAGTTTGATGATACATCCCACAAACCTTAAAAACCTTCAGCTTGTGGTTTCAGTGGCACCTAAACAATACAAAAGGGAGTTCTAGGCCCTGCCATATAATTTACTTGATTAATTCAGACTAAATTTGTTTGTGATTTTTCTAGCAATACTCTTTTTTTTTTTTTTCTGAGACAGAGTCTCACTCTGTCACCCTGGATAGAGTGCCGTGGCATCAGCCTAGCTCACAGCAACCTCAAACTCCTGGGCTCAAGAGATCCTCCTGCCTCAGATCCTCCTCCACCTCTGAGGAGCTGGGATTACAGGCACATGCCACCATGCCCAGCTAATTTTTCTATTTTCAGTAGAGACGGGGTCTCACTCTTGCTCAGGCTGGTCTCAAATTCCCGAGCTCAAGAGATCCTCCCACCTCCGCCCCCCATAGTGCTAGGATTATAGGCATGAGCCACCACGCCTGGCCTCTAACAATACTCAATAAAACATTTTCTAGCTTTCCTATGAAACTATTAAGACATGGAAAAGAAAACACTCACACATACATACACACAGAACAAAGAGACCCCAATACTCACTGACATTCTAGATGTTTGGAAGCTTCATTAATTATAAAGTAGATGGATCTGGATTGAGAAAATCCTAAACTTTGCCTCCTGCTACTTCAACCCTTGCTGCATAAAATAATTGTCCTGAAAACTAACAGACAGACTTTTTCGTCTCTTCCCTACAATCTGAGTTAGAGACTCAGGAGTTATACCAATCAGAAAATTAGACAATGACGCCTCTACCTCACAGTTGCTGATATCTGAGGCAACCAAAGTGCTGTTTTTCTCTTCACTCTCATTTATCTTTCTAAATTCAGACAGAGCTGTAAATTCCTAGGAAAAAACTGGTCAGGAAGAGGAGAGGAGGGCACTAGACACCCACTGCTTTCCGGGAGGCAGAGACCTCCCCAGTGAAGTTTGTAGGCAGGAGAGAAAAGCCCTCGCAGCAGTGCATGCTGGGAATTAGTGTGCTATGTTGATCCAGAGTATTAGGAAGTCAGGCAAAAAGGTGATGTCACCTAATTAATGTAGATCAGCATAAGATGAGAGCCCACTAGACACCCAAATCTGTGCTCAAATACTTATTCTCCAGTTTCCTGAGAAACGTACTCAATTAAAATGTAACAGAAAACAAGGCCAAGGGCAATCCACATGTTGTGTCTTTGATTAGCCAAGTCTGAAACAACTGCCTTGCTTTTGAGGGTGAGTACCTTGAAAACACCTTTGAAAAAGTGCCTCAAAAATAATCAAAGGAGCATAATACTCAGAAGAAGGGGAGTCCACCTCTGAAAATGATCTATCGTACGATAAAGAGGAAAACTTGAGAAAGATGTTTGGCATCCTCATTCGTATGCCATATAACATAGTCTCCATGAAATAGCCCAAGATAGGAGGGCGGGGAGAAAAGGGATATGATCATAAAGAACTAATAGGGAACTAAACGTGTCAACAACACAATAAAAATCTGTTAAGCCCAATAAAGCTTAAACTGAGGGTATTAGAAAGCAAGTCAGGTGACTTTCAGAACAAAGACCCTGAATGGCTAACGTGTGTGCACAGCTACTTAACCACACGACGGCCAAAGAGCTGCAAAGCCAATAACAATGTAGAGCCACTTTGTCTCTCAAAGACTAACAAAAATTAGGAAGTCGGATAATACCAAATATTAGCCAGGATGTGAAAAATTGAGAACACTTATGCCCTACTGCTTGGACTGTGAATGATGTAGAAAACAGTGCAAGTTAAAATGCACATACCCTGCAGTAGAATAGATAGACTAAAATAAGATGCTCTTCTAGAATGAAGGACTGAGAAATGAAATCTTGAAAGAAAATGTGACAGATGTGGATTTGGAAAATGAAGAGACAACATATAGATAAACAGGTGTTCCAGAGGAGAGAGAAGAATATATAGGAATATGATGTAAACATATTATACATAATAAATTTACTATATGTGTTATATGTATTATGTATGACATATACAATATAATAAATATAGCATATATAATAAATATATTAAAATATATTGTAAATATAAATAATATACTATATTTATTATGTAATTATTTATATAATAACATTTAATATATTATATAATATATATCATATTTTATATATATTATATATATTTTTTTTCTGGAAATATATATATTTCCAGAGCTGGAAGACCTGAGTGTATACATCATATACAAGGAGTATATAGGATTCCCTGTATGTCAGATAAAATCAAGAGTGCCACACCCAGATCTATCCTGGCAATTTTTTGTATTCCAAGAATAAAGAAAAAAAAATCCTTCAGGCATCCAGGCAGAGGAAAGCAGGTACCTACAAATGAACAATAATCAAGCTAGCCCCAGATTTTTCCTCTGCATCATTTTATGGTTTCAAAGGGGAGAAGCGGTAGCCCAAGAATTTTATATCCAGCCAAATTCTGCCACGTGTCAAGGCAGCACAGAGCCATCCTCAGCAAGTCTGCAACCCCTTACCCCTCTTCAGAATATCCAAAGGTTCTCCAGCAAGCTGATACCTGAAGTAAGACTAACTTGCACAGCCAGAGCAGATAGCTGCGAAGCTGAGGACCAATGGCAACAAAAGGAAACAAAAAGGAAGCATAGAAAAACAGTAAGATGGCCAAGAAGAAGACAGATGCAAGACTAAGTATTAATATTTATTACAGCAGTAAACATACACATTTAAAATCTGCCCATATGCTCTTTTCAAGAAATATATTTTAAAACAATCTTAATAGAATACAAATAAAAGAGGATCAAAGCTATGCCAGGCAAACGCAGGCAAAAATAAAGTCGAGGTTGCAATATTAATATTAAGCAAGATAAAGTCTAAAACAAAAAGCAATAAAATGACAGAGGTTTATTTTACCTTGATAAATATTTCAATCCTCAATTCACTCAATGAATATCTATTAAGTGCCTGCCATTTGCACTAGGCAAAGGTATACATTGCTGAAAAATAAAGATGTAATTGTGATGAATATTTATGCTCAAAACATAAAATCAAATCATGTAAAGCAAAAACTGTCGAAACACATGCGGAAGTGGTCATAGATGCTAGAGAACAATTTCACCAACCTCTCAGCCTTTGATAGGTAAAGTAAATGAAAATACGAAGCATATCATAATCATATAATTCATTTGATTTATCTATTATGCATGAGTAGTCTAGTAAAGAACTCCATAGCTTACAACTAGAGATTTCATTCTTTTTTCCCAACCGCTGTGGACCTTTTACAAAAGTTGATTGAATCATAGACTGCAAAGAAAATCTCAATAAATTCCAAAAGCAGACACCATACACACCAAATGCTCAAAATAATGCACTAAAACTAGAAATAATAACAAAGCTATAAATTAAATTTTAAATTACTCTCTGAAATAAATCCTTGCTTAGAAATTGACTGGAAGCCTCAGATCACAGTCTGTTCAGAAACGAACATGGTTGTGTGAAATAAGGCGAGAGCCCAGAAAGCTTGCTGCTCAAGTTAGGGCCCTGCAGCTAGCGGCCCCCATGTTGCCAGATGCTGAGTGCCTGTGCAAGAGGGGGCAGGACTGGGGAGCACACAGGAGGTAGGTGGGCAGCCATCAAGGGGAGAAGGAGCACTGGTGTTAGAGTCCTTTAGCGATGGGGGCTGTCTCCATATCTCCCCATTTCTGGGCTTTAGTCTCCTTATTCAGAACCAGGGATGTTGAGCTGTGTCAGTGGTTTTCAACCCTCCCTGAGCACCAGAACCACTTGGAAAGTTTTTAAATAATACTGATCCTTGAGCTTTACGCCCTGAGATTCTGATTCAGTTGGTTTGGAGTGGGACCAAGTCATCAGTATGTTTTAAAATCTCCCCAAATGATCCCAGTGTGCAGCCAAGGTAGAGCCCCCCAGAGCTAGATGATCTCTCAGAATCCCCCCAGTTCTGAAGTTCGGCAGTACTACTGGGCACCTGCAGTCTTTGCCCATGGAAAAAGTTTTAGGAGGCTAAAGCCAGGCAAACAGTGATGCAAAGCAATCTAATCACAGTGTGCATTATCTCAAATGGTGCAGAAAATGTCAGTGCCAGTTAATATTTTGTACCCAACATGATTTAGACCTGGGGCATATATCGTACTCCAAGCCCATTGTAAACACAATGGGCCATTTATTCACTGAACAGTAACCACTGTAATTACCTACAGGGCAAACATATGAGGTTGTTCAAGCAACAATTAATTGTGGACCTGGAACTAATGGAACAATAACTGTAAAGTAGCAACTGGAGTGTGATTCAGAAATCACATCAGAAAACCAATATTTTCTAAATTGTATTAGATAAGCATATTTGGGGATGTGATGGCATATATAATGTCCCAAGTCCTGAAATAGTTGCTCCCAGAGTTTTCTAATAGTTCCTTCTTACACTGATGAGCCTTGCAGTGTTGTTTTAATCTTGAGAGAAGAATCACAGACACTGGGTCTAAGGGGACTGTTGGGAACTTCCATTTCTTGCACTTACTGTGAGACCAAGTATCACCTGCAGGCAGCGGTGCAGCCCTTATTTGGATGGTAGGATCTTCCTTGTGAATCTGATGGATTCTGAAGCCATGGATTCTTTATTTAGAAAAATATACATGCCTATATGCACATACATGCCCATGCAAGCCTTTCTCTACAGTTTTCAGGGGGCTCACAGATACCCCGAAGCCCCTCTGTTCTCACTAGGTTTTGGTCTAGCCTCCATTTGCACACCTCCAGGTACAGGGGTCTCACTACTTCTAATGGCAGGCTTTCCATTGCTGGACACCTCTGAATGTGAATATTCCTCAATACGTCCAGCTGAAATTTTCCTCTCTGAGGATTCTTTCCATTGATCCTATTCTACCAAGAATCTTAAGAACAGTCATTCTTCCCTTCACCCTTACCAGACTTGGGGTGTCTTTGTCTCAGTGGGGATCTTCAAAATTGGTTTATACAGGTGCTCTCTAGCTCCAGGTAACAGCTGGTGGGCTGCTGGTGGTCAGCTCTAACAGGAGATCAGGGACTCTAGGTAGTGGCTATCTACCCTCTGAACCAGACCAGGGAAAAGGACAAATCCCTACTGCCCTCTCCAAGTCTCGGTGGGAAAAGTGCTTTCTAGGGCGATAGAAGAAACAGTAAGGTTTCAGCTGGGGCCTGAGGGAGCCAGGATGTTATTTTTCTGGATGCTTCTATCGGACCCTGGTATACATCAAATCTAGAGCTGCTGTTGGGACAAGCAAGGGGAGACAGCTGGTGGCAGCACGGGTTGGGGAGACAGAGGGTGTCGCTTGCTTCAGCCACACCCTCTCTGGATGAAAGATTTAAATGACACATAAGAAGGGAGGGAAGGAAGATGGGAGGAAAATTGAGAGAAAGAAAGGACAGACAGACAGAAACAATGGAGGAATTCTTTTATACTTTCAGTGTAAAAAAGGCATTTCTAAATACAACTCAAAAGCTGAAGTCATAAAAGTAAAAACTGATAAATTCAACCACGTTTAAAAAATACTCTTCTACATGGCAAAGGGCACCATAAATAAATTCAAAGACAAAGTACAAACTGGGGGAATAATTAGCAACTTCTATCACGAAGGGCTAATTTCCTTAATATGAAAGGTCACTTCTACAAACTCATAAAGCAGGCTAAGAGTCAAACTGGCAAACGGGCAAAGATGTGGACAGTTTCCAGAAAGGAGCTACCAGTTGCTCTTAAACATAGGAGGAGATACTCCATTTCATTCGAAGTAAGATAAATGCAAATTAGAACTACAGCAAGAGACCGTTTTTTCCCCATCACACTGCAAAGATCAAAACATTTGATAACCACCTTCTGTGGGTGAGGCTGAGGGAAAGGAGAGCGGAGATCAGAGGAAATTGTGGAGGAGGTGACATTTAAGCTGGGCCTTGTAGGACAGATAATTAAAATTCAATTTAACAACTTACTGGCACTTAAAAGGAAAAGAAGAAATAATAAAGGGAAAAACGGACAGATTTGACTGCTGAGTGTGAGTTAAAATACACACGCACAAAATATAAAGGCAAACACACTGAGATATTTGCAGCAACTGTAATAGCCTGAGTTTGAATGCTATACATATAAGAAATATCCATTAAATTCAATAAGAAAAGCATTAGAATACTCCTCAAAAAATAAACAAAGAACATGAAAAAGTAACTCCTAAAATTGGACATACTACTAGATACCGATGACCACATGGGAAAAGATGCAACATTGTGTATAACTATGAACGCAATATGATTCCGCTTTTTTTTTAAGTGACAAATCATTATAAAAACAGAAAAGGTATTTTATTCCCTCTATTGATGGGAATGTGGTGAAATTGGCCCTCTATACCTGGCTAGGAGATGTACAAATTGATGAAAAAAAAAAAAAGTCCTTTTTGGAATTAAGTATCAAGTCTTTAAAGGCTCAGATTCATTATCTGAGAAATTTTATATCACAGACTCATTCCTATGGAAATATAAGGAAAAATGCTATGAAGAAAGAAGCCTGTAGAATATTAATAATATGACAATAATGACAAATTAGAAACAATCTAAATGTCCCCTAATTAGAGATGACCCAGTAAATTGTGGTATGTTCACACGCTGGAATATTATGCAGCTATTCAAAAGTTTACAAGGAGTTTTTAATAAGATAGATAACTGCTTGTAGGGTAATGTTATGTGGGGAATAAACAGTTCAATTGGATGCTATCAAGAATCTTTTTTAAAAAATCCAGTCACTGTGCATAGAAAAACACTGCAAGGAAATAGACTATCATATAATATTAATATTAATGGCGGTTCTTTGGGGAGGAGTGGATCATTAGTTAGGTTTTTCCTTCTGTCTCCTTATTTTGCATTTTAACCTTCTCCTCAATTAGGACGAGTTACTTTTACAATAAAAAGGTTTAAAGACTGTCTTGCCCCACGGGTTTGTGTTACTGTGTTCCCTTAAGCGAGGTGCTGGGTCACCTCCAGCTCACTCAGAAAGCATTGTCTCTCTTGTGTCTTTCAGCTTTCCTTTGCTGCAACCACGCCTGTGCTAGCTGATAAGAAAAAATACCCTTATTTCTTTCGGACTGTCCCATCAGATAACGCGGTGAACCCAGCCATCCTCAAGTTGCTCAAGCACTACCAGTGGAAGCGCGTGGGCACGCTGACGCAAGACGTACAGAGGTTCTCCGAGGTAGGCTCCGCCCGCGTGGACGCGGTCTCGCTTACTGCTGGGCGCTGCCATCTCCTAGCAAGGGGCAATATGGCGTGATCGGGGGTGGGTGATATCACAGGGCTTTTATGAGCGTGATCAGGGCTGTTTCACCTTTGACAAAACAGAGCTGGCAGCTGAGGAATTTGACTAGGGGTGGACTGGTGCAAACTTCTGTCCCAGACGGCTCGGGAGTGAACCTTCCCTTTCTCTCACTGTTCCTTTTGGCTATATCGTGTGGCTCACTCCCTGAATGCCCCTGTCGGTTTATTGTTCTTGTTACTGATCCTGCAGTGACCGTCTACAATCATTAAGTACTGCCAAGAGGTGTTCTCCGGTGAGAAACGTTTCGGAAAGGAGTTGGTTGTAACAAAAACTGTGATGTCACTTTGGATTGGATGGGTTTTTGGGTTTTTATTTGTTTTTAATGGCTTACAAGCATACACTGATACAAATGATGAGGTTGTTCTGTTTTTTGGCAAACAGGAAAAAAAAAGAAAAAGCAAAAGCCAAAATATATATAGCAAAACAGTAAAAGTGTTGCTTTGTCCCAATTCCCCTAAATCCCACTTTCTCTCTGAAAGGTAACCCTTGCTTGCAGTGGGTCTTCTGCCTAGAACTTTTTCAGTGTATTTGTTTTAAACTCAAATGACTTCATACTATATATTTTGCTTTTTTCACTTTAAAACAAACCTTAGAGACCTTGATTGACTCCATATTTTAACAGGACAGGGTGCTCTGTCAAATGGGTGTATCATGACTTGCTCTGGATGTTCACAGCTTTTTGATACCATAGCCAACACTTTCATGCCTAAATGGGTGTCCTGATGATAGATTTCTAGTGTGGAATTACTGGACCATTTGAAATTTTGAGAGGAACTGACCTCCAAAAAGTCTGTTTCAATTTCTAGTCCCACCAATGGCTTTTGACAATTCCTATTTCTACACATTCTTACTAACAAAGTTTTAAAAAGTTGGCCAGGTGTGGTGGCTTATGCCTGTAATCCTAGCACTCTGGGAGGCTGAGGCAGGTGGATCGTTTGAGCTTAGGAGTTTCAGACCAGCCTGAGCAAGAGTGAGACCCCGTCTCTACTAAAAAAAAAAAAAAAAAAAGTAGAAAGAAATTAGCTGGACAACTAAAAATATATAGAAAAAAAATTAGCTGAGCATGTTGGTACATGCCTGTAGTTCCAGCTACTAAGGAGGCTGAGGCAGAAGGATTGCTTGAGCCCAGGAGTTTGAGGTTGCTGTGAGCTAGGCTGATGCCACAGCACTCTAGCCAGGGCAACAGAGTAAGACTCTGTCTCAAAAAAAAAAAAAAAAAAAAAAAGTTATCTCCACTCAGGTGGGTGCAAAATGATCTCTTGCCTTTTTTTCCCATTTGCTTTGTGTCTCCTGCGTGCCTCTGTGCTCTCAATACTTGTAGCTCCCAAAAACACAAGACAAGTCAGGTGTGCTTAGTAGCCCAAGAGCAACACACCGCTGACTGTGTGGGGAATTCCACGTGTGAGTCGATTGTGCAGGCAAACCTCTCGAGAGAGGTGGGGGAGGAGACACACCCTATGCCAGGCTGGGCAGGGGTGGCAAGAAAGGTGGGGGCAGAGCAGGGCAGGGAATCGACAGACTTGGTTTCTCCTCCAGCTCTGCACTTAGCTTTCCAGGACTCTTGTCCCTGTGTCTCCCATGGGATGGAGAGACCACTTCATGCATTGGCTGTGTGACGTTGGAGAAGCCACCTCGCTTCTCTGAGCTTCAGTTTCCTCCCCTGTAAAATCCAGTAACCCTTTGCATGCCTCCCTGCAGGGTTTTTTGCCAAAATCCAATGTGTAATGGATTTGAAAGAGTTTTGTAAACTGTGAAGCTCATGAGCAGAGAGGGCTGTTTTTGGAGGTGCTTGGAGAGTGGAAGTGTTTGGCCCCACAGTCTGTGGTTATCCAAACAAGGCAAACTTTTCCCAGGCAAGACTGCTCCTCATGTTCCCACCTCTCTGTTTCTCAGCCCCTCGGAGGAGGCACAAAGGGAACTTGACCTCCAGGGGTAGTGATTCATTGCCAACACTGAAGAGGCTTTTGCTGGAAGCCTGCCCTTTAGAGAGCAGCAATGAATGTTCTAAAATGAGCGTGAAACAGGTTGATGGTGGAGGACAGGGAGGGCCGGTCCCGTGACCTCATTAACACCAGACCCCTCAGCAATTTGGAGGGAACTGCTTTTTGCTAATAGCATCTCTGGCTGTCAGAGCCTGAAGGGCCCTTAGAGACACCTCCTCCAATCTCCTCATTTTGTAGAAGGGGAAACTGAGGCCCAGAGAGGGGAAGGGACAAAGTTCAGGGTTTCGGATCACCTCTGAAGTCATGAAATATTGTTCACAGAAAAGTCAGACTTAATTCTGGGTAGCCCTGATCGCCAGTTCAGACTTCCCCTCACTCTTTCTTTCCATCCATAACTTCCTGGAGTCACATGGGAACTACCTGCATGTAGCCTCTGAAATTCCCACCAGACTTGGTCTAAAAATGATAATTTATCAGCCCTGACATTGGTTGAGTGCTCTATATGTTCCCAAACACTCTCACAGCCAGCCACCCTGTGGGAAGGGGTGATGGTTTCCATTTTGCAGATGAGGAAACTAAGGCTTGCAGAGTGTGGATGGCTTTGTGTCCCAGGACACATGCTGGCCAAGAGCCCAGCCAGGGCTGGAAGCCTGACCCTCTGGACTGTTGGTCAGTGTTTTCTCTGCTACACCATCCTCACTGGGATCAGGTATGGACAGTTTGGTGCCACATCTGCATCCCTGCACAGCTGTGGTAGGGCCCTCAGCCGGAGTTTCAGGGCATCTCAGTGGGAAACCTCTGTTCCTGAGGACAGGATGTTGCTTGGTGGTATTGCTGGCAAGGACCCCTCCTGATTTAAATCTCTCAGCCCAGCTGACTCCTCTCTGTGCCCAAGGGCTTTGGCATCCCTCTCCTGATGTCTGGACTGCAGTGCTGGAGTGCAGGCCCTGGAAACTCGCCAGGGGCTAACAGCTTTTCGTGAGTGCAAAGGAAACTGGATTCCTTTTATGAAACTGGTCGATCAGCAGCGTCAAGCACTTCTGTTCCGGACTGGTGCGCTGGAAGGAATGTCAAGTGAAAGCAATCCTGAAGTTGGAACTGGTGGTGGAGGTGCAATAATCCCACAGCACTTACTACTGTGGTGTTAGGACTTTGGAAGGGGTAGAGGGCTGAAGGCCACCCCACCTTGGGACCATCTGCTCCTTCCAGCCCCCAACCTCTGAGATTCAAGGTTAGCACACGCCGACCCACAGGCTGCTCAGGACTTGGATCAGATGAGCTGATCTCTAGGCCCAGTTTGGCCAAACGATGGCTGTGTGACCACAGGCAATTCACTTTACTTTGCTGACTCTGGGGGGTATCAGATCTAGAGCAGCTGCTAGGACAACGAGGGATCCATGGAGAGAATCGATGGCTGAAAAGACTGAGCTTGCCACAGCCATGCCCTCTCTGAATCAAAGATTTAAAAAGAGGTGAAAGAAGAAGGAAGGACTCGGTACCAGGTGGACTGATCCCTAAGACCAGCTTTGCTTGTGTGACTGTAGGTCTCATAAAGATCTGGTTTTCTCTTCGGTAAAGTGGGGATATATATCTCTCTTTGCAGGCACTGAGATAGTTAGAGGAGAAAACATAAGTGAAGGCCTCTGCATAGTAGATACTGACTGTATACCATCCATCCACTCAGAGAGTAACGCGGTGGCCCCCTGTGTGCCGCGGGCTGTGCCAGGCCCTGTGCTGCCGCAGGACAGAGATCCGCGGTCCTGGCCTTGGCATGAGGCAGGGCCAGGCTTCCTGCAGGGGGTCCTCAGCTCTGGCTGCTCAGTAAAATCACCAGGGAATTTTGGTTTGGTTTTGTTTTAATAGAAAATAAAATTTAAATTCCCTAAGCTGGATTTTTTTTTGTTTTCTTCACTTTTAACAGCTTTATTGAAATACATACCATACAGTTCATACACAGCTCAGTACATAGCTCAGTTATTGTTAATGAATATACACGGTTGTGCAGCCATCGGCCACTGTCCAGTTTAGCACATGCCCAAGCACTCTAAAAACTCTCTCGTGTCCATCTGTAGCTGGTCCAGCCCCCCAGCCCCAGGTATAGCTTTGCGTTTTCTGGAAATTTCATACAAATGGAATTATTAATATATAGCACATCGTCTTTTGTGCCTGGCTTCTTTCACTCAGCCAGTGCTTTTGTAGTTCATGGTGCTGTGGCACATAGGAGTAATTTGTGTCTTTGTCCTGCTGAGCAGTATTCCTCTGTGTGGATAGCATGCCTTTTAGAGCCACCTGGGGAACTTTAAAAATTCTGATGCCCAGGCCGTGCTCAGGACAATCACATTCAAGGACCCTGGCATTAGAGCCAGCTCTCCTCAGGTGGCTTCAACACGTGATGGTGTTGAGAATGCCTGTCCTGTGTCACTGGCTCTGAGTGGAGTTCAGGGTGGAAATGACGCCCTCTTGTGGTGGGAGCCCTTGAGCTTATAGTAGCCCTTGTCTACCTACCTTGTTCCACCTGGCGGCCCTCAGCTGGCCTGAGGACTGAGGGGGCAGGATGCAGAAGGGAGAGAGAGGTCTCAAACCAGTGCTGGGTCCCACCAGGTATAAGACAGCGGTGTGGGTGCTGATGAGGAGTGGAGGCTATTGCTGAGACAGTGATCCACGGGGTCTGGGATGGAGAGGGATGGGCAGGCAGGCGGCCTGTGGCCTGGAGGAAGTATGTGTGTGTCTGGAAGTCTCCATGAAGGTTGAGGGGTTGGACTAGGGGCTGGAGGGAAGGGAGGCTGTGGCCAGAACCAGAGGTAAAGGACTGAGGGGCCAGGCCCTGGCTGTGTGCCAAGAGCTGACACAGCATAGAGGTGCAGGTCACTGGGGTTTGGAGCAAGGAAAAGGGAGGCCAAGCTGAGCACTCTCACATGGGCACTGCGGGCCCAGGAGGGAGGCAGGGCTAGGGTGCAGACGAAGGTAGCGAGCAGGGAGCACCCGCCAGTACAGCAGAGGGCGGTGGGGCTCTCTGGGCCCCTCCCTAGTTCCGGGTCTCGTGATCTACTCAACCATCCTCCCTGGGTTGTTATTTTGGATGCAGCTAACCAGCTAAGTGCTTAATGCCCTTAGACAAATCATTCACTCTCTCTGGGCCTCAGTTTCCCCTTATGTAAAATAGTCCCCTGGGCCACTTGACCCCTAGGGCCTCTCCTAGCTCAAGGAATGTTTGATTCTAGCATGAGAGCTTGCGGGCGTCTGGCCGTTGACCCTGGCCCTGCCATTCCTAGGATGTGGCCATGAGATTTACTTAGCTTCTTTGTGCCTCCATTTTGCTTTGGTTTCTTAAAAGACTTAATTTTTTAGAAGAGTTTTAGATTCATAGCAACATTGAGAGGAAGGCACAGAGATTTCCCATATACGCCCTCCCCCCGCATGTGCACAGCCCCCCTGTTATCCACATGCCCAGCCTAGGGGGCATGTGTCACAGCTGATGGACCTGCACTGGCACATGACTAGTGCCCACAGTCCATGGTTTACACTAGAGTTCATTCTTGGTGGTGTACATTCTGTGGTTTTGGACAAGTGCATAATGACATGTGTTCATCATTATAGCACCATATAGAGTATTTTCACTGCCCCGAACATCCTGTCTTTTTACTGTTCTCCAAAGTTTTGCCTTTTCCATAATGTTGTATAGTTGGAATCATACTTGAATGTAGCCTTTTCAGATTGGCTTCTTTCACTTAGTTAATATGCATTTAACTTTCCTCCGCGTCTTTTCATGGCTTGATAGCTTGTCTCTTTTCAGCACAGAATAATACAGTCATCCCTTGGTATATCCATGGGAGATTTGTTCCAGGAATCCCCAAGAATACCAAAATCCATGGATGCTGTAGTCTGTTGAATGAAAATGGCATAGTATTTGCATATAACTTGTGCACATCCTCCCATATACTTCATTGGTCTCTAGGTTACTTGCAATACCTAATATAATCTAAGTGATATGTAAATAGTTGTTATACTGTATTTTTATTTGTATTTTTATTGTTGTATTGTTATTTTTATTTTTTTTCGTAAATATTTTTGATCTGTGGTTGGTAGACTCTGAGGAGGAGGAACCCGCACATGCAGAGGGCCAACTGTATTCCGTTGACTGGATATACCACAGTTTATTTATCCGTTCACCAACTGAAGGACTTCTTAGGGATTCCAAGTTTTGACCATTATGAATAAAGCTACTCTAAACCTATGTGTGCAGGTTTTGTGTAGACGTAAGATTTCAACTCCTTTGGGTAAATACCGAGGAGCTTGATTACTGGATCATATGGTGAGAGTATGTTTAATTTTGTAAGAAAATGCCAAACTGTCTTGCAAAGTGGCTGTACCATTTTGCATTCCCACCAGCAGTGGATGAGGGTTCCAGTTACTCCCCATCCTTGCCAGCATTTGGTGTTGCCAGTATTTTGGAGCATCTTTTCATATGTTTGTCTCCCATCTTATTTTCTCATTTTAGGGATGAGGATAATGAATAGTACCTACCTCTTGGGGTTGATTGGGAAGATTAGATGTGTTAAGATACTCAAAGGACTAAGAAAAGTGCTTGGCTCATCATAAGCACCATACAAGGGGTAGCTGCTATTTTTATTACTATCTAGAATCTGGTTCCTTAGCCCATGACTGGCCGCCAGCCAGGAGCCCTGCTGTGTGGCTGAGTCTCTGTGCCTGCCACGAGCATCGCTACCTTTTCTCCCCTCTCCTCCCTCCAAACAGGCTCCAAGACTCCCTACCTGGTCATTGGTCCTCAGTGGTCTTGAGGCTTCTGGGGCTGACCTTTCCATACTGGTAGCCTCCCTCAAGTGGCAGGACCCACTGGGGCCCTTGATCTGCCCAAGACCGAAAGGTCACCATCTGCAAAGCTTCCTCTTCAAAGCACCTGCCCTTTCAAGCCCTCCAGGCCCTGCCTGGCTCTTTGAAACCTTTTCCTCTTGCCAAGTTGCCATCTGCCCCACCAAAGGGGTCTCTGGTCAACTCCTCTGAAGTTACTGCTTACTATTCTGGAGCAGTGGCCTGGGAGACACTCCTGCATCAGTGGACAGGGAGAGCCCAAGCTTGCACCTGATCCAGAAGCCACCCCAGGTAGACCGATCAGTGGTTTCCTGCCACTCTGAACAAGAATGAGCTGGCAACGTGGCTCAAGAGACCCTGCACAGTCCTCCTTCCCTGTCCCACCTCCAGTCACTGTCCCCTTTGCCCCTTTGGTTCAGCCACACATCCATGCTGGCTTCTCTTTCAGCAGGAATATCCACCACACACACCTGGCTCGACCCTCCTCCCCAGCTGTCTCAGGTGTGCCACCTCTGTGCCCCCTCCCCTCTGGCTCCCGAGCCAGCTCTCTGCATGATGCAGCACAAGACACCATCTGCTTCCTCATCTCTTTCCACTGCCACTGGATGGAAGAGCCCCTGTGGACAAGAGGCACGGCTGACCTCTGTGTCCCTCGCCCTGCCTGCTGCCTGGTGCATGCGTGTTCAATAAGGATTTCAGTAAACGATTCTCTCCCTGTTAAGGCAGATATTAGGGGCAAATGCAGTTATTTCCCCTCTGTTGCCCTGAGTCTGCCTGCACCTGGGATGGTGAGATGAGGGTGGAGGGGTGCCAGGTTGGTGCCGGCTCCTGTCCTCTCCTGCCTACCTCCTGCCTGAGCCACCGGGGCCCTCAAGAAGAAGGGAGGGGCTGGCAAAGTCAGATCTGTCTCCCACAGCACTCAGCATAGATCAAGCCATCATTTCTTAACTTGAAGTCTTTTTTGCATGTGACATTGTTTGTTATGGGAATTTTCCTAAAGATCTCAGTGGAAAGTTCTGAGCCAGCCACTGGAACCGGCAGTGCCCAGGAACCTGCCATGTGGTTGCTTATGGATGACGTCAGCGTTGGGCATTGGAAATGTACACAATGTGGTTTGTCTAAGTTATTTTCCTGACCCGTCATCCTGGAAGTTTCATTCAGAGTTGTTCACACTTAAGAATCCTCTGTGTTCAGGATTGGGCAATCCGGTCTTCTAGAGCAGCGGTTCTCAAAGCGTGGTCCCTGGACCATCACCAGTGGCATCACCCGGGCTCCATCCCAGACCCAGGGAATCAGCCACTCTGGGTGGGGCTCAGCAGTCTGATTTCGCTGCAGGCTAGAGTTTGAGAACCACTGCACCGGAGGAATGGGCAGCCTTCGGGCGAGACCACTGTGCTCCTAAGCCGGCTTTATCAGAGAAAAGGGCCACACACGCTGGGAGGGCTGAGCCACCTCCGGTCTCTGTCCTTGGCTTCCCTCCTGGCTGCAGGATCACCTGGGCCTCCAACATATCTGCAGATCTTTTATCATTAGGAGACAGGAGGAGACTCCCGACGGATCAGATTCTAATCCTAATGGTACTAGCGCCCCACCTCTTGCCCCAACTTTTATCTGAAGAACTTGCTAATGCTTTTAGGTGACTTGGCTGCCCGCCCAGTAAGCATCCTCTCCTTCTCCGTGCTCTTACCTGGCGCTCTGCAGGGACCAGGCCCGCGGTCAGCCAGCTGGAGCAGCTCCCTATCTGTCCTGCCTGTGCCAAGGTGGCAGTTTGTGGCATCCTCTTTGGCCGTTTTAGGAGGGGTAGGTCCATTATTTCCCAGAGTGTGGTGTGAATATGTGACGTGATTTTTGTACAAATTTTAACAGTTCTGTATTTATGTTATTATATCCTAGAAAAAATTACGACCAGCCCATCAAAACTGCACTTCATGGATGTTATTGCTTAGGGTGGAACCCCTGTTTAAAAAGCAAGATGGTTTAAAGGAAAATACTAAGTTAGTGCTTACATAGGTGGTGCACAGATGTGGGGAAATGGCCGCTGAGGGGTGCGGAGGTGACTGAAGTTTGGGGACCACCGGGATGAATGAAGACCACTTGGCTACCTGTTCAATTAACTCATGAGGGTGGGAGCGGGTACTGCCAACAGGCTTCTCCTTGAAGCCCTGATCTAAAGCATATTCAATGGGAGGGACTTTGCCAGGTCCACTGGAGTCAAGAATTGGCCCTACAGCCTTGTGCTGAGGTTCCCTGGGGGCAGACCTGGGGCTTCAAGCAACACTTGTTCCTCCGTGTGAGTGCCCTCGGCGTGGGGGCCAGTGCAGTCCACCAGCCATCCCTGCAGAGTAGAAGGTCCCTCCTGGGTGATAGCCATTGCCCATCAGGTCTCCAGTTTCCAGTGCTCCTGCCATCTTGGTGGCAGTGTGTGCCTATCTGGGAGCACATCCAGGAGTTTTGGTCCAGTGGTGGCTGGGCCATGGCTCAGAGCTCCTGCCTGGGGACAGATGGCCCTCTAGGCTCCTCCTCCCTCCGCTCCATAGCAGGGAGGAGACAGCTGGCCCATCCGCAGTGCAGAAGGAAGACCCTGGGACCTGGTGGCGGGTCCTCCCTAACACTCCACCCCAGGCCCTCCTCCCTCCACACACAGCACACCAGCTCTTAGAAGAAAGGGGCTGCCCGGGAGAGACTGGGTATCTGGCTGTGGGTCTGTGGCCAGGGGGCTGGGTGAGTGCAACACTGTCTACTTGAGAGTGTGTGCAGTATTAGATAAATATATCCTCCACCAAGGCTGCATGGATGCTGGAACACGGAGATGAGTAAGTGGGTATGCCTTCTCTGAGACAGCCCACGGGAGATCCTCTAGGTCTCTGGGAGAAACCAGCCATGCATGGCGACCTCAACACCCTCACCAGGGACGCTTCCTGGCACCTCCTGCACAGCCTCGGGCCAGGTTCCCAGGGCACGACTCCAGCCCTGGGAAGCAACCCCTGCATCAGGACCTTTGGGGTAGGAGAATGTAATTATGACGTCATCCCCTGCCATTTATGGAGGACCTTCTGTGTGCCGGGTGATTACATTCAATCATACAGCAGGGTGCCTCTGTTTCATAGAGCAGACAATTAAGTAACCACCGAGGTGTCACAGCCAAGAAGTGGCCAGTGTAGACAGGAAACCAGGTTTGTACCTGCCCTTGTGGAGAGAAAGAGGCGGGGTCTGGGGCCAGAACCGACACAACACCCGCACCCACCCTGCCCCAGAAGCAAGGAGGTAAATAAATAGACCAGCCAACGCATTCACAGTCCCTTGTCATTTTTGCTGTGGGATTCGCACTTAATTTTCATCGTCTTTCCAGATGTGGAATCTCAGAGCCCAGCACTGTCCCTCCCCACAGCTGCTCCCACCTCACCTCTCAGGACACTTTGTTTCAGTCAGGCCCCTTGGCTGACTGGGCAGCGAATCTTGCAGTGTGTAGGTTCCCCAGAGCTATTCTGGTACATTCTGGCTGCAGTTTCTCCGCCAAGGCCCATCTGCCGGGCTTGGGTAGTGCCAGAGCCACATGAGCAAAGGAGCGGAGTTGGGAAGCTGTGTGGAACTTTCAGGAAATGGCGAAAAATCTGTTGGAGCTGGATAGCCCGAAGTAGGAGAATGGGCTGGGAGATGAGAAGGATGGGGAAGGCCCCTGAGTTTGGACTTTACCTGTCAGCAGGAAGGAGCCACAGAAGGTTTTTAAAGGACGGGTGAGGTAGTAGCAGGGCAGATTGGGATGAGCAGAACAGAGGCTGGGAAAGCAGCCAGGAAGTTATTGCAGTAATTCCAAAGAAAAATAATAAGTTTGCAGTTACTGTCTTACATAAAAATGTCAAGGCCTCTTTGTTGTTATCTTTTGCTTTTTTTAATTTAAAAATACTAATTATTGTTTTATAACTGTAATGTTGATGTGCACTCAATGCGGAAAACTTGGAAAACACAGAAGAGCAAAAAGGAAAATTAAAAATTGGGCCACTGAAAGGTCATTGTTAACGTCTAGGCTGATGTCTTTACTGTTATTTCAATGCACGTAAATGAACATGAATAAACAAATACATGTCCAGGCCATGGAAATGGCTTCTTTAACTTGGCAATGCAGGTTTTCCCAGGTCAGCGAATGTTCTCCACCACCGTGACTCATGACGGCTGCCCAGCGCTTGCTGACTTGGCCCTGGCGGTCTCTGTGAGTTGCCCCGACCTGTGCCCTCTCTGATGTCTTCTGGGCTGTATTTGCCTCTCATCTTACTTGTCCTACAATCTATTCCCTTCCTTCCTATATTCCTGTAATTCTGTAAATATTTTATCCATTAGTGGTCTTCTTAACTGTTTTCTAGAACCATTAGGGACTTTTTTCTTAAAAAATTCTTTGTCTGGCCGGGCGCGGTGGTTCACGCCTGTAATCCTAGCACTCTGGGAGGCCGAGGCGGGTGGATTGCTCAAGGTCAGGAGTTCGAAACCAGCCTGAGCAAGAGCGAGACCCTGTCTCTACTTAAAATAGAAAGAAATTAATTGGCTAACTAAAAATATATATATATAAAAAATTAGCCGGGCATGGTGGCACATGCCTGTAGTCCCAGCTACTCAGGAGACTGAGGC